>JAOPUG010000276.1:27735213-27749503 GCA_027564375.1 Micropterix facetella | reverse complement strand
ACAAAGGCGTGACTAAGCTGTGATTGCGCCTGTATGTGTGCGTGGTCAATAGGGAATTTAGGGATGTACTTTGTATGGAAATATATCTTATATCAGATCACATTCGGATATTATTATGCAGTTGCATTGGAAAATATTAGGAATGCCAATTCGAAAGAGATCTATTGGATTATTGAAGAACAATTATAGAACTAATTTTTTTTACAATGAACTGATAATCGGTTTATAATTTTGATTATTTGATGTTGATTTCTATATTATACATTCGGCACTGCTCTATATTAACAAGGGCATATTCACTAAATGGCGGTACCAATAAAGTTTGTCCTGAAAGCCAGCTTAAACGATATGGTTAGGACTCCTCATTTTGCAGTTTTTGTAGCCTTTGGATATTTTCACCGTTTTAATATATAATTTATATAAAGTTTTTGTCTATTATTGTATTAACTGCTGCATATAAATAGTTTTATTGTTATAATTATATTATAATAATGAACGATTCTGGAATTAATGAAATTCGACTCAGAATTGATTACGGAATGTATTAAGAACATGTACTATACGCCAAGCACTTTGACGGGGAATTTTCCTGGAACCTGATTCGAAACTAAAGCACTTTGTTCCCTGAACATGCGGGCACATGAAAATAAATTTTAATATGGCCGCCATCCACATTGCACACTAACTGTTGTGTCAAATCGTATTTTGCAATGTCGTAGATTAGTGCAAATAGACGTCATTTCAAATAATTGAAAACCACAGTACCTATGTCAAATAGAATTACTTCTGACTATCGGTCGGAAAGAACCTGACTATCAGTCTGTTGTTGTGATGTGGGCACCAGAATGTGAGAACAATACGTAATGTACGCGATTCTCCGTCTATCTTTGGTCACCGAGTATCTCTTTCTCTTAATTTCTTTTCACGTCATGCCGTATGGTCGCATCGGAATATTTAATTGCTACGATTCCCAATATTTGGAACCGCCAGTTTCATGTTGCATAGTATGACACCAATCTAAACTCCTGACACGCCATGTAATCCAGATGTATGTATATCATAGTTCCTCTGTCTTTCTCTCTGCTAGTTGGTATTTTCTCACCCCCTCGTTCTGTCTGCTGAGTGGGCGTGGCCTTAGCTCTTGTGTTCGGTCCTCACGGTGGTGCTGTTTCGCGCATCCGCTCTGCACTGTCACTCGGTCGCCTACTATATGTGCATCTAGCGCGTCTGTCACCGGATGCGTCTCTAGTGAGATGCTGATGAGTCCTGTTGCGTTTGGCGCTTGTTTTTCTTTCTTTGCGCCATTCTTTCTTCTATAATATGTCGCTCAACAGTGCTAGTGCGCGTCTGCTGCGTTTATTTCCGGGATATAAAATCTAAGCGAAATATGTGTCTATATATGCGCCGAGTTTGACTCGTGCCATTTTGTAGAACAGCACTTAAATGTCGACTAGTCTGAGTTATTATATTCCTGCTGTGTTTTTTATTTGGTTTTTGCTCCAACTATATCACTGTATAGTTCTTCAAATCTCATAACAGGGATTGGTAACTTACCCCGTGTAGAATATCAAACATATTTTTCCAGAACTATTTCATCAGGAATCCTATTTCTCTCGGAGCCTTGAGAAATTATCGTATTTTGCATTTTTACATAAAAAGACATCTAAAGTTTTTTTTTTGAATATATATAATGTTTTTCTTCGTAAAAATACTTCATATTATCTGTTCAATGTGCCTATAGCATATGTGCTAAAACAAAAAATCTTAAAAATACAATTCCATAATTTCGAAAAATGTTTTGGGATCGTATTTTTCTCGTTTCAATTTTTTCAGATCTTTTTCAGACAGAAATCGTATTGTTCAAGTCTGAGATTTAAGAAATACTCGTATTAAAAATCATGTTCGCATTAAAAAATCTACTTTTGCTTTCCTGAATATATGTACAGTGTTTTTTTATATACATACATGTCATGTTTTATGTTCAATGCATTGCATATATGCTAAAACAGAGAAAATAAAATTACTATTACATAATAACGGCAATTGTTTTGGAATCCTATTTTTCTCGTCTCAGACATTTTCAGATCTTTTTCAGACAGGAATCGTATTTCTTATGTCTGAGATTTCAGAAATACTCGGTTATAGTATTTTTGCATAAAAAGGAGTCTAAAGTTTTTTTGCCTGAATATACATAATATTTTTTTTGTACATTCTATTTTCAATGTATAGCATATATGCTAAAACAAAATATCTTAAAAATACGCTCCATAAGAACGAAAAGTATTATGGTATCATATTTTCTCGTCCCGGACTTTTTCAGGCAAGAATCGTGTGTCTGTATGCTAGCTCAAAAACATCTTAACAATACAATTCCATAATAACGAAAAATGTTATGGAATCCTATTTTTCTCGTCTCAGATCTCGTTTTCAGATCTTTTTCAGACATACATACCGTTTTTTTTTGTAAAAATATGTAATATTTTACGTTTAATTTATAGCATTTATTCTAAAACAAAATAAAAACCTTAAATATACGATTCCATAATAACGAATTTACGTGAAAAAGTCAAAAACTCAATTAAAATAGTAAAACAGCTGTTTTACAGCTATAGTTAGATTGTATTTGTATTTATTGTATTTGAATGTTTTTGCACAAGCTATAGTTAGAATGTGTAGTTATAATTTACCCTATAGCGGCTTTCGGCCTTGGAAAAATATCTCTAATACACAAGTTTCTTGTATATATTGTATAATTTATTTTCTTGCTCTTTTATAAAGAACTTTCCAATTAAGAGAACCATCAAGAGTAATGGAGTATTTTTTGTTTTTTTCTTGTCTTCTTCCTCATCTATTACACTAACTTTAAAAAATGGTTAAATTTGCAATTTTGCGCCGGTTACATACGGCTCCAGCTAAACTTTCCTTCTGTCCTCCCAACGTCCGTTTTTTGCCTTACGAGCTGTCTCTACCAGGACGATTCAGCGACTGTCATTCAGAGGGCTGCAGGTTAAACTCAAATAGTCATGTCGTGAAGAGATGGTGAAAGGTTGTAACTTATTTTTGAAATGTAGGCAAGTTGAGGTCCAAACTGTCATTACATTTTTAAATCCTAACATATGACGAAAACTGAAGATATACGCGATATCAGTCATTGTTGTTCATTCGATTTTTCATATGATTACCCCTCATTTAGCTATCATTATTAAGAAATGTATTGATGACGGTCTTTTTCCTGATCTTATGCAATATAGTAGAGAGTACCACTTTTAAATGTAGAGATAAAGCAGGTTCATCCCATTTTAGGCTATTCTCAGTATTACCATTCCTTAGAAATATTATTGAAAAGGTTATTTTCAATCTGATGTTATCTCATTTGAATAAGACTAGCATTTTACACAACCAGCAATATGGATTCATCAAAGGCTGCTCTACACTATGTGCTCCAGCTATACTGATTGACAATATATTTGATACTTTGGAAAGATCACAGGATGTTATTGGCATGTTATGTGATATCTCGAAAGCATTTGATTATGTCAATCATGAAAATAGGATACAAAAGGTTTATATAAATGGATGGCATGGCGGAACGAAGGCGAGGGAGTTCCCTGACGATGGCGGCAGCGCGCCGGAGGCAGTCGCTGGGGACAGGAAAGAAAAGTTTGAACCGGGCACGATATTAGCGTGGAATAGTTATACTGTGTGATAGGGACAAAAAACTTCGAGCATGCGGAACGCGAAGAGCGAGACAGACACGTTAAACAAGGACAGCAACATGTAACACATGGATAAATATGGTACAAATTTATGTAACGATATAATCTATTGCGAACTCTGTACAGCGGCATTGTCACTCTGAGAACACCGTAAAAGGAAGTAAAATACACCATAATTTGTGCAAAATCTGTGAAAAAATATTATCGCGAGTTTCATTACGACGAAGAGAAATCCGGCGAAATTGCTGACTCCGACTTAGAAACACGAGAATCTCCGGAACACCGACTGCAGAGACCTGCGACTTTGGAAGATTCGAGCCTTCTACACTGGAAGCAAATATGAACGAAACTAATGGGCAACACGTTCACACACTTCGGCAGCCGCTCAACGGATCAAACAGAAGAAACATGGAGATCTTTGCAAACTAAAACCAAGACCTCAAACGACATTCTTGGACACCTGAACAGGCGAAGAGCCTTCACGCGACCATGGCACCACTGGTGCCATGGCACCACTGAGCATAAAATCAAAACTAGCAACATTCTGGCTGCTACTACCAACGCTAAGATTCGCACATTCTAAAAGTGTCTAGGGACCGCAAAAGCGTAGCGAACTTGGGCGCTTCAACCGTGTGATAGCGCAACTAGACCAAGTTGCGCTCCAGGAGGTAAGCGCCATATTACTGCAACCACCTATGATCTACCCACACAAGTACGTAGCGGTAAAGAGCAGGCTGATCGGCGTATGTGGAGACACGGAAACAACTATTAAGAAGACTTCTGCACGAGATAGAGCTGGGCAGTGATAAACCCTCGCAAATGATGACGCGAATGGGAACGCTGAGCAATGGAAAGTTACCCGACATCACATTAGAATAACGTGGCTCGAGCAACCTACCCGCCACAATCAGGATACTTCTTTCCATCAACACAGAAAGCTATGTTCTATGTTCTAGCGGACATGGCGGATCGCATGATGGAATTGACTGCAACGGAGAAACAAGAAATCAACGCGGTAGAGCAACAAAAGGACACACGAAGACAAATGGCAACAATCGAGAAAAAACTGAGCGAGCTTACGAATCATACATCACGAATGCAGCAGGACAGGAACGAAAAGTGAACCTCAAGGGTATAACCAGAGCACACAGATGGCCCACATATATGGATGTTAAGACCAATGCTCGGGCAAACCTGTCACACCGAGGCATTTCAACGAACTTTATCGCTATATCGTCCCGAGATGAGCGCACAGAATTTGGGCGGCACAAATCTACTATCCAACTACGCCACGGCCCGTTAGAAGCCGACGACTTGATAGCGAGACACCGAGCAGCAAGCTACCCAGCGTGCTAGCCTCACTCCATAACTCCCAGATTTGGTCGGATTTCTCCTTACTCCCGTCCGGTCGCGGGTTCGAAGTCGCTTGCACGGTCTTCTACCTTAAGTAAGCGGCAATTCCTCACTAGAAATATCGCGGATACGAGGCGCCCTTTGCTCGACGTTGCCACCCGAGATTGGGTGGCCCACATATCGTTTCTAAGGGTAGATAGGTTAAGGTATCTAACTACCCTCGCTGTTTTAGGTCGCATTCCGCTTCCAAACCCTCCCGGCATTCGTCAGTTGTGCAAGGCCGGTAAACCGACCAATACATCAACCGTTTAGGACTGCCCAAGGTGTTACCCCAGGTCCGATCGCAAATCGAGTTTTTCCGGATTACTTCTTCGTCGGAGAAACTGCCGGATGGTAATTGAACCGTCAGTCGGGCCGACCGGCTAACAAAATGGTCATATTACAAATAGGCCACAGTACCAACCAGCGCAGACAGTCTGCTACTACCACAGACGGTTTGGTAGCGAAGCAAGGAAATGGCAAAAGCCATGCTAATACCAGGCCTAAAGAAAACAGTCGGAAAACTAATAGATGCGCCAGGCATAGATCAACTGGGCGCCGACATCTCAAACCTACTCTACGTCCGAGATCGCACCACGAACGTACACTACTTCGTCGATACTGGCGCAAACGTCAGCGTCCTTCCAAGGAGTAAATACGACAATGGAAGAAGGACAGAACTCCAGTTACAGGTGGCGAACGGAAGCACCATCGCCACGTTCGGAAGATGAACAAAACCACTTGACATCGGTCTAAAAAAACCACCGAGAGCCACAATCATAATTGCGGAAGTTCAACAATCAACAAACAAGTCTTATTTTTTCTTACTTAGGGGAGGGGGTCAGAAAGTGGTAAAAATTGTCTTAAGTAATTATTGAATAGCTCCTTGCCTTTCTGTTCCCCTCCTCATTAAACCGCTGCCTCTTTAATTATATATTTTTTTGATGAGGAACATTTTGTGCCCACAAAACATTACTACTTTTATTTCCATTTCCATTTGTACAACTTATATATAAGTTTATTTTACAGATGTTAAATCGTGTATTACAGTATATGTTAAATATTAGTTTGAATTAACATCTATTTTGTAGACAATGTCCCCAAATTATTAAGTAGCTTCAAGTTAGCTGTTGAATATTGCATGTAAGCAATACTCACGTTTTCTTTGTGAATAAAGCGTTTTATTATTATTATTATTATAATTATTACTTGAATAAATGTTAGCGGTTCATTTCAGGACCTGTTTTACAGTATGGTCATGTCATTGTTTCAACAAACATTACACGCTTTTGAAGTCTGTCAAATCGGCGCGGCGCGGGGCGACTGGCGGAGCCGTTGCGCGGAGGTCGCGGGTCAGCCGGGCTTGACTTATGACGCCGAGAGACGCTAAATTACGACACGGGGAGACGCGACGCGGAGACGCTGCGACTAGCGTTCACAAGGGAAAGCATAGATGAGCCCTTTCAAATATTGTTTTGTAGTGAACAGAGCACCCACCGAACCGTCGGCACATGGTGGTCAGCAAGAAACTTTATGCCAGTTTTCATTAGCATCATAGAGGCTACAAAACATTACTATCGCGGGCTAGTGGCGTCCTTTACTTGGCAATTTAGAGGCTATCGCGGACCCGTGGCGTCCTTTACTTGGTAATAATTCACCCGATATCCGGTGGCCATCGGTCGTTTCTAAGGATACGCGGCGACAGGTAGACGCCTACCTCCGCGCCTTAGAGAACATACGTTCCCAGACCCCTCCGGGTCTCAGTCAGTGACAACACGGCCGGTTTTCCCGTCCGGTGCGTCAGCTGTCCAGTTCCGCCCACGTTTTCGTCCCCAGATCCACCGCACAGCGGGTTCACCAGGTTGGTTCCTCTTCGAGGAGGCTTCCGGATAGAGCATGCCTTGCTAGTTGAGTTGCTAGTTGACATGCCTTGCTAGTTGACATATCGGCCATTATAACCTAAGCTACAAGGAACCGTTAGGAACTGCTAGAAAAAAAAATCAGTGAGGTGTTAAGCATTAAAGCTTCCTGCAGCTGGCACGACTAACGTATTTGTCTCCATCATCGTTTGCATTGCTAGAAAAGCACTGCAAACGATAATGGAGACGCTCACTATTAAAAAACAGACCCTGATAACGACAATGTTCGACCACTCACGTCATAGCAAACAGCTGCAAAGTTGCAGCAGTTGCGAGTGGAGACTTTTCGTCACCCACCGTACTCGCCAGACCTTGCTCCAATAGATTTCCATTTTTTTCGGAATTTGGTTAACTTTTTAAAGGGGGAAAAAATCAATTCCCAAGAAACAGTGAAACACGCCTTCAAAACTGTCATTGATTGCTGTCCACGAGAATTTTATAGCAGATACATTAATCAACTCTAATTAAAATGGTAAAACTGAATAGATAATAGTAGTCAAAATTTCGATTAATTAAATACAATACTTTGGATTAAAATGCATGTCCCTAAATTTCATTTATAGAAAGCATAGGTAAGTACCTAATACATTAAATTGTTGTTAATTTAACTTTGTAATCAATGCTTTGGCTATTATATTTATATATCTAATTATCTCCTGTCATACTAATTCTCACTGACGGACAATCACTTCAAACGCAAACCGGTCGTTAGTCTTTCATATCATCATTCAAAATCATTGAATTTTCATACGATTGGCGACCGCTAATGCCATTAATTTCAGAACACCTGCTACTTTTCAGAGTGCATCGTGTCGTATTTGTCATTTATTTTGATGTGACAAAATACCGATGGTAATCTTTTTTATGGTTACTAAACACATAGGTATAAGTGTGCTGTGTCAAACCCGGTAATACTACAGAATGATACGATATTTAAACTCAATCCCACTAAGTATTCATAGCTAGGTAGTCATTGGTTCCTAACACAATCTGGCTAACTTTAGCTCAACAAGTCGTCCAGGCGTTGCTATTTATCAAATAGCCATGCCCGCGCAGTCGTCGCTCGTAGCCTTAGATTACATTAATACCTTACCATCGGCTATCATATTAAATTTAAAACTAAATGGGTGTTTTCTTGTCTAAAGCCTCTTTATCTAATCAGGGAATATATTCATTCAGCTATAAGGATGCTACTAATTAATGCTCAATCATTAATTATTATGGTATTAGATTGCTCAACGTTATACTGCGATTTGGCAACCGCTTTTTTACGGCAATATGCAGGTAGCGCTGATAGCATCAAGATAAATAGCAATTTATTTGGGCATCTATTGATATATTTGTCCATCAAGATAAATAGCAATTTATTTGGGCATCTATTAATCTACAACATTGGTATTAAATGTTTTTATATAAAGGACTAATTCGTTCTAAAAACTTATTTATTTAACCAACGATAACAATAACATCCAATTATTGGTGTCATCTAACGCATTTTTTAATAGGCTACAATGTTTATAGGATTTTATAGAATTACAAATAAATAATAAGGCAATGGATAAATGGCGCTATTTCCGGCTCAAAAATGTATCTATGCACCGTCATTGATTATATAAGGTACCAATTATATGACGTTATTATAGAGCGAGACAGTACATTGTTTGTTATTCACGTACGCGCCCATAGCCGTATTGGCTAAAATATTAGTGAATTCAAGTTTATGGGCCGAACTGGGCGCGTTGAAAGTATTATAATAGAACAGAATAGTCTATTAAGAACTGTAACTAGGTTGTATAAAATCGATGGGTACATACATTTACAGTTTACCTATAAGGTACAAAATATTTTCTATAATCAAATATACTTTCACTTAATTCATAGTGTACAAATGTATCCATTAAAATATATACATAAACGTATTGGAACTCTGGCATTAAAACACAATACCTAACAAAAAATCAAAAATATAATGAGATAATCACAGTTAATAAATTAAATTTACAATGTCATCACAGAGTTGGTTAAAAAGAAGAATAACTATAAATGTCTAATTTTATAAGATAACAATAATCTATATGTAGGCTAAACAAAAGAAGAAAATCTAAAATAAAAGGAAAACAAATCTGAAAAATATAAAGGTTTAAACATATTAGTAGGAATGATAAATATAATCACAACCTAGAGATTATTATATTAAATTTCCGTTTCTACATATTACATAAAATGTTATCGAGATATTATTAAAGTATCTACGGTTTGTCAGGACATAAAGCGAGAATGAAATTAAGATAGGTTTAAAATCTCTAGGAATTGCAATAAGAATGTAATAATATTTATTTTTCACTATCGGTTAAAAGTCTCTAACTGTAAAAAAAAACTCTGCAATAACATTTGTTTTTGAGCCAATCCTTTAATGCACGATCGAATCCTGGTTGTTGCATATATTTGATAGTGTGCGGAATAGAGTTAAAATAAACAACCGAACTGAGGTCCATTGTTACACACTTCTGTCCTCACTGAGGAACGGTTTATGAGGTGTATATTCCTTGTAGCAATTTAGTGTACATGGCTTAGTAAGGAGTACATATCCGGATTATTTTTAATAAAATCATAATAATCCAGTATATACATAGAAGGCACATTCACTATATAGACAAACTGGTGAAGCTTTATAGGCCTGCAGGCGCTACCCCGTATATAAGTCCAACACAGGACTTCTGTATTTTCAATATTCGTTCGACTTCTTTTAATTTGCCCCATATTAAAATGCCGTCTTTTAAATGCGGATATAGATAACCATAATAATTAAAAGGCGAGTCTCCAATGATGTTGTATGTTTTAAAATTTTGAGAATATATAAATATTTGGTACATTTTAAGCATAAGTATTGCACGTGGTGTTTCCAGTTAAGGTTTTTATCAGTGATGATACATTACATTTTATTTACATTTATTCATATGCACATAGGCAGTGAGCTCTCTAGTATTGTATATACATATATCTGGCATTTATACTACCATAACCATTACACACAAGTTACAACTAGGTAATAATCACAATAGGAAATAATTCAAATAGAATACAGAAATTAGATAGGTAATAGTGTTAAATTAAATAAAACGTTATATAATATTTAAAAAAATAGTAACCAAAATTAAATAATAAGAAATAATCAAGAAAGTGATAATGTTTAATATTAGAAACCGTCTAGATATATAAATTTGTGGATATTTTGTCGGGTGCCATATTTCAATCAAGAATCAATTTTAGATTTGAAAGCAGAGTCCCTTTGTACACTGACTGACTCACTCTGATTCTGCCACATCACTTGAAACAGTTTCTTTCGTCAAACTGACGATTTCCCTCATATACATAAAATACACCCACATTATTTAATTGCACCTGCGTAATCTTTTTATATATTTTATCGTTAACAATTATGTTTTATGTAATTATTTGTGTTCTTCGATGTAAATTTATTCATGGAGGAATCTATGCATTCGGCAGCCCAAGAAGAAGAAGACACTTTTTCTAATTTCATTCATTCCCCCTTTATTCATTCGTACAGTCCTACGCGAGTATTATTATACATGTAGAGATCTGCCTGCAGAGTTAGTTCGGTAAATAACAAAGGGCCACCTGTTGCTTCGAGACCGGGCGTGGTTTACTTAGATACACCCACTTGAGTATCATACAGACATACACTTCAACGTAGGTAGGTACTTTTACTCGTATTTACTGACCGGCTCCCAGTAAAACACATTCATTCCATGCAATACGAGCAAAACAGGTTTGGGGGCGCGGTAAAGAAACGACTATTTATTATTCTTTAGCGAGGATACTAATGGTGGGGGTGTCGCTTTAAACATTACATCGCATAATCAAATTAAAAGGTACCTACCTATAATTACAAATGTTTTAACTACATATGTTATACGGATAGTAAGATATAGGTCTGCAGTTTTATGTAATTAAACTTTTATTTAATAATCTTCTATAGTTTTTGAGATATATTACGCAGAGAAATATCGATAAAAAATATCCAAAATGACTATAATGCTTTCAGATTTTGATTTTTAAAATAAACACACATTTCAGAGTAAACACATACTTCCCAAATATCAACTAAATCAGTTTTTGCCAAATTTAAGTAAAAAACTAGTAAACTTCGAAAGGTTTCCAACTTGTTATAATGTTCTTCAACTCTTTGACTCGGATATAAACGAAACATTTTTAAATTTATATCTCTATTATAAGCTGTTATTATAATCTTCCCAGGAAAAGCCTTTTCCAGTATTAATACTAAATTTTGCCCATGGATTTCTCCCTAAGTAGAACATATTGCGGTATAAATGTCTCTCCATCATACCTTAGGTCTAATATACTCGTAATTTAAACAGTGTACTGAGCACAACGCCGCTCGCAGGACAGACATGTCAATCATGTGTTATAAAAAAAGCTACACTCTTTGTCGTAAAACTCTTCAGGCAATTGAAGCAACTGGCAACCTGTCACAAACTTATATAAAAACTAAAATCACATGATTTTTTTTTATCTTTGAAACAATAATAAATCAGTACCTACCCTGTAACGTAAATGACATCATGAACAATCTACTACCCAGCAATGAAAATGTTTGCGTCATTTTTTTGAATTTCAACAATTTATTGTAGAGCCATTTAAGTCTTAGAAGAAAAATAATATATGTGCAACGTTAAGTTTAGTATTTTATTACATTACAAAAACTAAATATTTTATTACAAAAAAAATAAATAAAATCTTTCACAAGCATATTTGTATTGTGTATAAAGCAAATTATCACTTTCCGCCCTAGAATTACAAAGTACCTAACCTTAGAAGAAAGAGATATATTATTGTTATCGTGTTTACTAAAGTGTTTTAATGAGCGCCAATGCTCTCAGGAAAAAATTTAATTAAGCATTCAATTTTAAGCGAGTCAAGTAAAGTCCGCCATGATATTATTATTAAGTACGAGTATATTAGAAACGTATGTTAAATGCCGTTTTTTTGACATTTGGATATTGGTAGAATCATCATAAACTACAGAGTTAGTGACTGACTACAGTTTGTGCATAAGTCAGATTAACCAGCTGTTTAACGATCAGCTGTCGAGCGACGCCATTTTGTCAATAACGTTACATGTCAATAACATCACCGTGGAGTGGCGGAACAAAAACGATTTAAGCAAAATTAAATGTTCAGGCACCAAGAAAAAATAAAACTTTTTTGGAGAAAATCTAATATCGAAAACCCAGTAAATATTCGGTTACAATGTCATTTTAGTAAATAACAATAATTGAGATCTCATATTGTTTAACGAAAATAATTATCTACCAAGTCGCCGACCGGGGGATAATCTTACGTACATATTCGATAAAAAACACAAACACAACACAAAAATTCAAGCACCGACATGACAGATGAACAGAACGCGGGAAAATATCAACAGTAGCGAAGTATGTCCCTATTGTTAACACGGAAAAGTACAACAAGATAGAATGGGGGGGGGGGGGGAAGTACAACAAGATAGAATAAATAAAATGGGGATGTTTACTGACATTTACTACAGTTAAACGGCGCAATGGCATATTAGTAATACCATACCATTCGGTACAGCCATTGACGTCCGCAGATGAAGGGGGGGGGGGGGCACCCCTTCTAGCTTTTTCACTAAGGTATCATAATTAGAATCCAAATATCAATAACGTCGCGATAATAAAACGCAACGATTGCATGAAAATGTCATCATCCGACCAGATGTAGGTACTGAGTGAACTAAACAGTGCTCTTATTTTAGGAAGTGGACAGTATCCCTGGACATTTATTATACTGAATCCATTATCGAGTCTCTGGAAACGCGTTTTGGAGAGCAAAATAATACTATATTAGTATTTCACTGTGTCCATCTATCGGTTATGACAACGTAAAGAAAGGAAGATTATATGCAATATATGCGTGCCATTTCTGCAACCAATAAAATACATAGGTTTCCAATAGAGGCAGAATTATGGTACGATTTATGGCAAGCTAAGGAAGCTAAAGAAAAAAACTACTTGAGTTTTTAGAAATATACCAAGATCCAAGATTGTTATCTAATTGTTAGTACATTTTTGGCAGTTTAAAATTGTGTATCCGGCAAATTATATTGTAATATTTATTTTTTATACTCTCGAGGTCCAAACCTCTATCTATGTAGGAGCGTCTAAGCGTGTGTTCCTAATCTATTCAATATTTTTTTAAATATATTTTCTTGCAGTAGGAGGGTGGGAGGGAGAGGGTTCCATTTTCCATTCTTCCGCGGTAATATTTTTGGTAAAGGCGGTAAAATTTGCGTACACATCCCCAATGGGATCTTTACTAACATTCGTTCTCCCGCTTTAGAAGAGCGCAGCGGCGACCCGCTCGCGCGGTGCGTCCCTAACTTCACATCTCCTTGGCCTAATCGCAGCTAGCGCCACCTACAAAAAGTTTTCCGTAGGGTTCATGCAAAATTATTTTATTGAGTTCGTTTCGACCGATTCGATAATAATTTATTCGACCAAAATAACCACGGATTTAATGGTTTATTTTCCGATTGCATGCTTTTAAGCATTATTTTGACGGCGATATAGTGACGTTTGAAAACATTAGATACCTACATAGGTGTCATTAAGTCACAACCGACTATAACTGGATAAAGTCTGGCCAACGATTCGTGACAATGAGGCGAGATATTTTTGATTTAAAAATCGGACGATGGCAACATTTCCTCAAATTGTCGTCAGACGGATACGATTAGATCAAGCAATCTTGAGAATGTTTGTTTCCCTGCGTGGAAAACCTCTTTTATCACTACTATTTCTAAAACCTCCAATATCTTAAGGCGCCTCTGTTGGCTAGATCAAGCGGAATGATTTGCCAAGCGAAGCACCAACGGACGCCAATACACCGAAAGCCTATTATTGCTCGCGCGGAGATACCATTCTTCTGAAATCGCGCATGACATATAATATCTTCTTTGGCTTTTTGAAAGAATGACATATAATATCTTCTTTGGTTTAATAAAAAAATAAAAAGAATGCAAAACATTGCATCATCACATTTTAACCATTTACTTGGTACCTACGTATTTACCATATAGTTTGAAGTTGTTTGCAGTAAAAGCAAATTACAAAAAGGTGATGACTTATTTATTTTATTCAGAAAAAAAATCAAAATATTGAAATTTCGCATTATAGTACAGAAGACTAAGAAATTTGCTAA
>JAOPUG010000276.1:27626432-27642685 GCA_027564375.1 Micropterix facetella | reverse complement strand
AACAATATCAAATAAATTTTAATAATAAAAATTATAGGATAAATCTCTTCTGATGGGGAGGAGGTGGTCCGGCCGTATCTCACCAAGGGGAAGGGGGAGTCCAATTAAATAAAACCTCTTACGCAATTAATGGATGCCCTCTTTTTTGTAATCGTGACATCCAAATCAAAGATTAAATAATATAAATACTAACGTATCGATGTACAGTAGTAGCCTGATAGTACCTAGGACACTGCTACCATTGATTATAAAATACATCCGCTACCTAACTAAAAAGCTACAACAATAGGTATATTGGTTTCTATAGATGTATTTTGGAAAATCTATGTATTGACCTCAACAAATCTGAGGTGGTAATCTTTGTTTGATTGCAAATAAATTTATTCTTATTCTTGTTTCTGAAAATTCAAAAAACGTTGCTATATCGAAGACATATTCCAAAAGAATTAAGTCTACTGCTACTTTTCTAATATTTTATCTATTGGATTATAATATAATAGTTGCTGCTGTTATCAATAACTACTGTTTATAAGCATAGGTAATCTCTTACTTCCTATTGCCAGTAAATTTCAAAGCAGCCAGCCGCATAGCAACTACCACTTTATTACTCAATAAATTTGACAAGATTGTAAAAAACTGAATCACTGTCAGACTTTGTATTTGCTGCATCAGTACGTAAAAGGAAAATCGAGGTTCCAAATAATAAAACACCATATTTTACATTCACATTTTCATTACTTATTTGTAAGTCGTATAAATATTCAAAATTGTAAAACAGTGATAAAATCCATGAACAATAAAGTACAGTCATAATTAGTACAGCCAACACAAACATTTCCAATGCATTGAAGGTTTATCAATCGATAAGGAACAAACGGAACGTTTTACGGAATACGTTTAATACATAATACGAGAGTAAGGTGAAATTTGAATGTCGCACTACACACAGAAGAGTTTATACTTGTAGTAAAAACACCTATAATCATCTACTTGGTTAAAATGGTTATATCTTTAATCGCTATCAATGGATTTAGTCCAAATTAGTTTATCACCCGAGCCTCCCTTTGAGCTGAGTTCGATCGATCGATGCTACATACTTAGTTTAGCACTTACATTAACTATAGTAATGAATTATATACGGTTCCATTATTTTCTTTATTATCTAACCTTATTAATAACGAGTTAAAAGAGTGTCATTTTCATATGAAAATGTTGTATAATCGACTCACGTAAGAAATGACTTTTTTTGTAAATTTTACAAATAAAAATAATCGAAAGTTTAAAAAATGACTGAAAGTTATATTGATAGTAAAAATAAATCAATCAGTATTGGACTTTTTGGACCCATGAAAAGTAGAACACAATTTCTTGATACTATTTGAATTGAAATAAGGGTTTCTGTTTGTTAAGCGTTACATGAATGAAATGATGTGTTTTTGTACAATGATAAATGCAGTGTTTCCATTCGCACTGTCAATCATACACAAAAGCATCAATCGCCCATTAATTG
Organism: Micropterix facetella; assembly: GCA_027564375.1. NCBI lineage: Eukaryota > Metazoa > Arthropoda > Insecta > Lepidoptera > Micropterigidae > Micropterix > Micropterix facetella. The sequence continues at coordinate 27,641,175 of JAOPUG010000276.1, read as the reverse complement.
ATCAGAGTTGTTCAAATAAATCAACATCGATAAAAAATATAATTAGCTTAAAGAACTATCATGATTAAAATCTAACGATGCTTTCGTTACACAATCACAATCTATATATACATACAATTATTGTAACTATCTACAATAATGTCGGAGAAAAGTGCTCGATTGGACTCACGTAAACATTATCGTTCCGATTACTCGCGCAAGAGGCTGTCCGATTTTAGCAGTTGCACGGCGTTAAAATTTTAATCCAAGTATTGTTGCCTCTTGCGCAAAAAGCGCAAAACAGTAGTCTCTCGATAACATTTGTGAAAAAGCAAGCGAAGGTAGGCATGTGAATATCCACTTGAAATTGTCATCAAACCGAAGATGGCAACACAGTGCTAATTATATTTTTAAATTGACATTAAAATGCAACGTTAGGCCAGCTATGTTGATTCTCCTCACAAATAACCGGAAGCACTCAATGAATAAATTAATTACATATAATATAATTGCTACATTTAGACGAAAAGATGACGGATTTTATATCTAAATCTTCGAAAGAAGACTTTCAAAACCACAACCAATGTCTTTTCCTTATTTTGTTGAACAAAAGTAATACCGGCGGCGGCATTTTTAAATTCATAGGTATATACACGGCAACTAAACAATTCACAATGCTCAAGTAATAATTATTCTAATAATGAACACATTTATTGCGTTTGATTTTTGTTAAGGAAAGTAATATGCGATGCCGCCGTCGATTTTGGCAGAGTAGAGAATTTAACTAGCGTTGACATCGGTGTAGACTTTGGAAGCTCGCGGTCCTCCAGATCGGCGCACGGCGAACGAGATCAAGATCCCCAAAGCGATCAGAATGGTGCCCAAAGCGTTGATTACGATTCCTTCGTCCACCCAGTTGGAGTAAGTGTCTCTGTAAACGAAACCAAACCACCAAGACGTGCAGTGTTAGTATCGTTCAAAACTACGAAATGTGAAAAGGGGTAAGTATAGCTGAAATGTGTGATAGAGGAAGCACAAACGTGTATGTAGTATGTCATCACCGAAAAAGCAAAAAAAAAACCACAAAACCCATCACCTCTAAGTATTTTTTTATATTTTGTTACATGCACCAATGCTCACACCGTACAATACCGTTTCATTTCATTTAAAGAAATTAAAAGTCTCAATTCAAATAAAATTTTATTACGATTGATAAAATTAACATAATTTAAATTACAAAATCAAATAACTGATTAATAATCGTACATTACGCGAAACACACACACATATACGCACGCACGCAAGCACAACAATTCAAACATTCTGGCGGGGCATTAATTTACTTTACTTAAATCGAAAACATATTTACTACAGCATATTTTATTCTTAACAGACGCTACTTTGTATTTTTTATTTTTTTTAAAACTCAGCTTCTATTCATCTGACATGGCATTGTTTAAAATTAGGAATTTGAAAATTGGTACTTTGCGATTGCTAAAAATTGATAAAATGATATTTTAAGGAGATATTAAAAGCTAATCATATTTACATTTTAAATATATGTATTAATCGAAAGTTGAAAACTTGCCATTAAAAATGGCTGTGGAGCTGAAATTGGAAGCAGATGTCATTGACGTATAGATATATAGAAATGGGAGTGGCCATCGGTAACTCTGCTGTGTCAAGACACTGTAAAGTGAGATATAGTGTTTTGTGATAATAGAATTTAAACAAATCTATGATGTATGTCTCACATATCTGCTTCAAAATAACAAACATAAACTGTACCTAGATGAAAAAACTTTGAATCGCATTTATTGCCAGATCCAATTTCCACTGTTTTGTCATAACACGGCAAAGCTATGGCGCAAAAAAAAACCGCTAGTTAGATAGCAGTTTTGCGCGATAACATCTCTGCTTCGTTGTATTTCCTCACTATCCTACGACTTGCAATACTGTCTTGTGTATCGAAAAATTTCAAAAATACTTTTAGCAAGCAGCTGAAAACAGTTAGAATTACATTTCACGAGTAAGTGTTATTATATATTTTTTAATGCAAGTGCCACTGCACCGTTCATTTGATTTCAGCGTGGCCATTGTTTTCATGTTCAAATGATGTTATCCAGTATACGATATTTACTCTATTGATTCCCAAAATCGAACCTCAGTATTGCAATTATAGGTACTCTCTCCCAGCAGTGTTGTCTCACTTCCTCATGGAAAAAAGGCATTGATTCTTGCCCGCAAATCCATACTGAATGACATTCTATATATTTATACGTCACTGGCATTGGAGTTGTATATATTTCTTCATATTGGTATTCAAATTAATATAGCCAGAATAAAAGTCAGCGAAGCCGTCTAAATAGCAACGGCCAAAGTCAAAAGCAAAAAATATGTAAGTTACTGACTCTACAGCCTTGGATATGACATCGATAAAATAAAATTAATACTGTAAACTAATAAACTGGAAATTAATTACTCCATTACATTGTACTGCAATAATATATTTAAATTTTGTGATCTCTTTCATTCGCCAATTTGAGAATTTGTCCAGATGATAAAGTGTGATAGTCAGTTTTACAAGTCCGCCGAGGCCCTAATCATGACTTGACTATTTCCATGTTTGACTTTCAGCGTGGTGCGTGTCAGTATGTAGGATACGAGGATGGCTAGTCCGATGATAGACGCTCCGATAGCGTTGATGACGATGCCCTCCTCGGGCATGCGAGAATAGTTAGAACTGGAAACAATAGGACAGAAACACGTGCAAAACCATAGGAAACATAAAATACAAGACAACACAAATAACAAAAATATAAAAGGACCTGTATGTATCATATTGATGACAAGAGTAGAAACCCTATTATCCAAACTAATTGCACCAGAGGGTAGTCTGGATAATCGATTTCTGTTTACACAAACTAGATATTTTCTAACAACAATAATAAATATAAACGGAGCTGCCATGGAATTCACCGGAATGCAAAGATGTAAAAATCGCAGTTTTAGATATTTTTCTAGGAAGGAGTTGATTATATTCCTAGAGAACCAAACTATTTAAAGAGGTGAAATAGAGATTTGGTTGGCAAGAGACGAGTGACAACTTCTACTAAAGGTGAATACAGTAAAGCCACTCCGGGTGACAGCATTTGCGAGATCACGGTAGGTATTTATTTAATTTGTACTCGTGGTCTTTTTTATTGCCATGGAACAGTTAATTCCACTTAAGGGCGATCTTTCGAGATAGGGGGTAAAGAGTTATATCTGGACGGAGGGTTGTGCATCCGAGACTTTCAGGGAATTGATATTGTTTAGCGACCGATCGACCTCCAGAATCCAATCTGAAGCTTTCTCTATTATTGAGAAAGCATGTTTTTTGCCTGTAGAGCTATCCCGCACAAACTATATTAGGGATTTGGAGGGTACGGTTAGACCTTTGTATAGCTTCATTGAACGAAGTTACTGGGGTCTGAAAGTGTATGCTGAAAGGCGTTTTACGTATGCAGATTTTTCGCCTAATTGCAGCGTGTCCTCATATATGCTTACATTACAGCAGCTGCCTGCCTTTCAAGCGATTCGAAATCAGTTCCCAGAGCTTGGAAAACTTTGGTATGGACAGTCAAGGATCTTCATTATTTCAGTCTCATCATGGTCATCGTGACCACGGTCAACAGCCTGTTCTTTTCTGTCCTTTGCATTTTTAAAAACTTCTAAAATATCATCATCGTTTAAAATTTGAAATCCAGGATCTTATGCATTGCATGGCGACTGAATTCTTTTAAGGTCAGCCGTGTTATGTTTGTTGCCCGCAAGTTGCAATTTTTTCCATACTGCCAAGAGTCCACATAATAGAACATCCGGATAATAGGGGTCTGGATAATCGAGTTTCTACTCTACTTGGAGAAAATGAGTTTTTTTGTAAAGAGAGAAAGAGCAGAGAGATTGCTTCCAATCTCCAGGATCTAGAATAGCGCAGAACATTCGGACACAGGGGATTATTGAAGAGGCCTTTTCTCCAAGAAGAATAATTTTATGAAGATTGTGTAAAATTATGCCCATGTTAATTGTTAAACTCTGTGTAAATAAAACAAATTACATGAAAAGTGTGTTTAAAGAACCTATCGAACCACGATAATTATTGTTCCTAGCTATTCATACAAGATAAGGCTCATACGAGGAATTCATACAAGTTTTTTCGCAAGGAAGCATTGCTTTGAACTTAAGATGAAAATACTGAAACGAACACTCAAGAAATGTCCTAAAATACAGACTACAGAGAGGGTATTATTTAAATTACCTAAAAATACAGAGCCAATGGGCAAGCCAGGTCTAAGAGAAAATGCAAAACCAAAGAAAATTGTGTGAAGTGTGTGATAGAAAATGAGCCTTTTGTAGTACCTTAGTTTGAGAGATCATCCATAATTAATTAAGTATGAGGAAATTATACTCAGCCTATGCTGAGTTCAATTGAAAAAAAAGTTAATTTAGCAACATCGACTAATAACTATCTACATAAAATAGAGCATAACATTAAATACTACCTATCAGATACGAAATAAATAATATAAACCAATGAAAGATGGAGGTAAAAATACATACATCTGGTACCAACAAATTCCACCTTGTAAGGTAGTAGATGAGAATGGCTCCGCGAAAAGATGGTGTGATCGAGCACAAAGATCTGCCTTAAATATTGAGTTAAGGTTATCAATTTTGCCTCGAATCAAATTAAATATATAGGACATGATTAGAATTTCTCTTCTGAGACAGAAAGAATGGCCAACCATATCTGTGGTAAATGCAGTCAGATGGAGAAATGTATCATATCCATACTGCTTGAAGTACAAAAATCTCAAAAAACACTTCCAGCACATAACTCAACTATTAATGTTAACAACTTCATTGCCAAGCCCACATGTGTGCGGATCATGTGATGGGTGGCGGTTGCTATGCCCGTACATGTGCGGCATTCCCTATAGTTTTTGTACGACTTACTGAGAGTTTGACATCAGCCACAAGAGGTTGATATGTTCTGATACTGTGCTTGAATGTTGTCTTTTTATAAAACAATGTTGTAGCTTTTTATTTTTGTGTATTTTAAAATATCTTTGGGCACTTAAGAATGAAAAGTGGAGTTCTTCTCCATATATGAACTAATCAACTTAGCCGAGTCCTCGGTTAATGAAAAAAACGACAGGCTGTTTTCTATTTCTAATTTCAGGAATCGAATGAGTCGACATGAGTACTGGGACATATAAAATTTTGTAATGTCGTTTATATGTATGAAATATTAGGTGTTATTTAAATATATGTAATTTAGAATTATAAAATATTGTCTTTAGATATTATATATTTAGTATTATTATAATAATCCTTTTTAAATTTATTCAGTACCAAATAGATAAGTCCGCAATGTGCAGGCTTTGCACTGCCGTTAAAATTTTCAATCTGTGCCGAGCCCGCACATTATTTTTTTTCAAAAATATCTGACTAATTCTAAAAATATTACAACAAATGAAAATAACCAACTTCCTAGAAGCGAAATAATTTGTAAAACAACATTCTGATCTATCTTCACATTTGTATGGCAGCGAAGCTGTTAACAATCAGGTAGCTGAAACTCAATGGGCATTTTATGTGCTGTATAAAATTTGGGGGCGGATTGTAACCTGTGATGAGATGTGGATTTACCAGTACGTCTCAAAATTTAAGCAAGAGTCGAAGCAGTGGTTATGAAATGGAGAAACAGCACCCAGGAAGTTTAAGGTCCAGTGCACCACTACAAAGTTGATGATCTCAGCTTTCATTGACATTGAAGGACTACTTGCCAAAAAAGACAACGGTTACAGGGGCCTACATGCCGATTGTTTTGATCGGATATGTTAAATCCTTAAGAAAAAAGGAGGGGTAAGTTTAACCGCATTGTCCTGTTGCTTCAGGACAATGGAAGGGGATGGAAGACATTGTTCACACCACCCATACCTCAGATTTGGCTGCCAGGCAATTACTATTTATTTACAAATCTTAAGTTTAGGACAGAGAATTAGAGTAGAAGATGACAAAGGTGGCTTTGAAAGCACATTCCGATGAGAAACTTCAGATTCTTTTAAACCAGCTTGTATTGGCGTTAAAGAAGCAAGTGTATTGAGGTTCAAGGGTATTACATTGCAAAATAAAAAAAACAAAAAAAAACACGGGACATATAAGACTTTTACTGTTCGTGGCTCATTTATCATTCACCCTTCGTTAGGTATTACAGGAAAAAGTAGGAAGCTGAATTTGAATTCGTCGGTAATTTAACCCTTGTGTCTAGATCTAGCCTTTACTAACTTTCGTTAATTTGTTCTCCGATTTGAAATGACGCTTAATACGGCATTCATATATTCAGCCGAATAGGCGAATATCGCTGTTAATAGTAAAGAAAATGCTCCATTCCCGTATATATTAGGTATCGCTATTGACTTATGTTTTTACAGACTTTGTCAAAGAACTTTCGGTTTGTACGTCGAATTTGTTAACGTAAGAAAGAATAAATGTGAGGATCGAAAAATGGCTATTGATGCTGTAGAAGCATTTTCAAGGCTGAAGACAAATAATAAAAAAATTGGCTACCAGGAACAACAAGAGAAAACACAACTGTCAGTCGGAAGAAAATATCATGGATTGAGGGTGATTTGCAGTAAATGAGATACGTACCCGAGAGTAAAGATAGCGCGCTCGGTCAGTCCGGTGAGGCAGGTGGCTACAGCCAGCATAAAGGTGATCAGGCCGAAGGAGGCGTGGATGGGGACCAATGAAGCCCTGAAGGAAGCCGTGGCACTGTCGCAGCACAGCAGGAGCAGGAAGCTGAAGAATCCGACTATGAACTGAAACGTAAAAAAAAAACAGACTGAGGATTTTGCGCTACTTTAAGCTACGGTCTGGAGGTCACATCGCGTGACGTCCGCCGTGCCTTTTTTTCCCGTTGTACGTAAATGTATGGGAGCGGTTTGTCGATAGGTTGACGCTTGCATCAGCTACACGCAGTGACTATACCACTATGTTGTTGCAGTCTAGAGCAGTGATTCCCAAAGTATTGGCCGCGAGCGAATATTGGGTGGGCCCTGAAAACTCATAGCGGGTGGGGCCTGAGAACATGCTATAGCAGTTTTTTTCTTCATGTTAGGCACTGGGTGGGCTTCGAACTTTGTAATTGTTTTAGATGGATCGCATTCCAGCTAACTTTGGGAACCACTGGTCTAGAGAGATGACATTGCAGTACTGGTCGAGGTGGCAGTGTCATTTTATTTGTTGTATGGGATCAGTTTCTCATTGCGTAGACACTTGTATATCTGCGGCGGTTGGGGGGAGGTGTACAGTGGGCTGCCAAATTATTAGAGCCGCTGTGAGCTATCAGTACTAATTTGCATTTTTCAACATTCTTAAACATTGAAACTAGAATTTTCTTGGATGCTTATATTATGTATTTTAATGAATAATAATTTTTAGTAATTTAGCATTTCCTATCAGTTCAAGAATAACAGTGAGTGATGTCATTATTTTGAAACAAAGTACCAGAAAAGATATAAACAAAAAACTACTAAGTAGAATAATACCCGTACTAGGGTAGATTCTTTTCTTTTACATTTCAGAGTTTTCCTGTTTTACGCATAATTTTAAACTCAAATTAAAATCTATACTATATGCATATATATATTATTGTTCCCACATATATAAATTTATATATATAAATCTACTTATAATATTTATATATAATTATTTCAATATTGGTAGTATTGTATTTTATGCATACCTACCTACTTATTAGTAATATATAATAATAAATAATTAAATTGATAGTAACATTATATTTAATATAGGTTTGTTGTTTTAAATGAGAATATGTGAAATAATAGCATCGACGTTTTCCAAGCCGGTTTCAATGAGTCTCAAAGTAATTTTTCCTTTTATCATTTGTAAACTTCTGCATGTTTTTAACTTATCCTGAATGAAATTATAAAATCTAGGTGAGAACTAAAGTGCCTTTGCGCAAATTTAGTTTTGGTTTTTTTAAAGTACATATTTTGCTAACGCACAAATTATTCTTAGAATTGTGTGGCCAGTTATGTTATGTGAGTGCGCATTGTTGAATATGCATCACTTTTGCATAAATTTGCCTAAGTCCAAAAGTTTCAGCTTGTAAAATATGTCATTTAATAGATATCGAAGTGGCTTTCTCTAGCCACGAGCCCCTTAGGAAAGGTTTTTGTGCTTTAACAAGCGTATCTAGCGCCGCATGTGTAGAACCTTGTCATCCTTATATACCATATGCAATCGTGATGTGTGCAGTGTGGTTGATTAATAATAATACATTTCTAAGGGTCTTAAAAGCAAAAATTAGTTTCCTGATTTTACCCGCAGTAATAAGAATGTGAAGATCCCACTTTAGATTATTGTCTAAAGTGCGCCCAACGCAAACTCAAAAGTCCTTTGGTTACTTGAGCTTCAAGCTCTTTAACCAGCTACCACTCTGCACAAAGCAAATGGAAGCAAAGGCGTTTGAAAGGTTCCTGAAACAAAAGTTGCAATCCACACATGCTTTCTATACGCTGGATGATTATTTTGAGCATGCCAGTTCATTCAAATGTGATTAACATTAATCTTTAACTATCGGATATCTCATTTTTCTACTCACCAAAAATATTGTTATTCATTTCACAACAACCTAAAATATGTAGTTTATAATGTTTATTATAACGTACCTGATCATCTATACATTTAGATTTTTTTCTATTTTATTTTAAAACTTCTTTTTGTATCATGTGTTTATTTTGATTATTCTTGTATAAAGTAAGTAACCTAAGTTGACTATTAATATACTCGTATATATGTTTTTTGATAATTTACTTATTTTATATGTACATCTATCCGTGTACATTAAAATAGTTCTGTTTATTTTTTATATTTTTTATATATCTACCGTGTAAAGCTGACTTGAGTCAAATACTCGTACATAATTGGTGATCAAATTAACGTTACTTTTTCATGTTGCGGGTTTACATTACACTAGATATTCTCTTCTAACGATGTTAATATTGTTAAAATCAAATTAATTTAATTTAAGTAATTGTTCAACAACTGACACATTCCAACATACGACAACGAGTTTTAATTCATTATTACGACATGCTTTTATTGTATATCTGGAATGAATAAATTGATACTGATACTGATATTTCATACAGATGCAAGCTCAGTAACATTTTTGAAATATGCGCAACATAAATATTTCAGGTCACTTGTGCCCTTAAAGTGTTTCCACGTTCTGAAAATAATAACAATCATTTTTTTAAAACGTCAATGAAAATTTTCAAAAAAATTATTTGGTACTGTTATCACTTTTATTACCTACGAGTATTTAAAGTTAGTTACGTTTGACATGTGTCGTCAAACGTAACTAATTTAATGTCAAAGTTAATAAGTAGAAAAACGTTGTATGGATTGATTTTTTTTATATTCATTTTTCAATTAATTAGTTTCAACTTTTAACAGTGGTCAAGTTTCGAGCCAGAGGTAATATCCCAGGCATTTCTCTAGCGAACTATTTCTATTGGGCACACCAGAATATGATCGGAAATTATTCGACACGTAAGTGTGGTAGCTGAATAACAGTTTCTTATAACCTGGCTTTATTGTGGTATAATCTCTCCCCAATGGGTCGATAGAATTGAGTTTTTTGGCCCGTCCGTAGTACTACATAGAACGGGTCGTATAGTCTGTTGTGTATGCTGTGCGTTTGTTTGTCCGTATGTCCGAAGACTTGCCGTTTACCGATCTTCACCAAATTTGGTATGCAGCCTCTCTGGGTGACTCTAAACACCACCAGGTAAATGACAGAATATTTGATTGGGGTCCCGTAGGTACAGCTGTAGGTCCATCCTGGTTTACTTAGCCTGGGGGAGGATCTGAATAACAGGTAGAGCAAGCATAGCGTATATGGGTATTTTTGGAATCGCGGTGAAGAGAGAAACTTGTTGGAATAGGTTTAAAACCATTTTGGATAAATCAGGGGTTGTGTAACTCGGGCCATGCGTTGCGTAATGCTTCTTAAGGCGCGGGGGTAGATGTCGACCTGTCGTCGCCTATCTTAGAAATGACCAGACTGGCACCCGATGTCGGGTCATCATCGCCGAGTAAAGTACGCCACGGGTCCGCGATATTTCCGAGTTACGGAATGTCAGGAAGAGGTTGCGCAAGCGACTTCGAACCTGTGATCAGACAGATGGTCGGAAAAATCCGACCTAATCTGGTAGTCAGGGAGTGAGGCTGCCCGCTGGGTGGACTAAAGGCGATATAAGGATAAAGTTCGTTGAGACACCTCGCAGTGACGGGCTCGCGCGAGTATAGCCTTAAATCCAAATAAGTCAGGGGTTAGCAATCACGGGACGGGCCAAAGTTGCCGATGTATATCGCTACTTTTCCTATTATTATATAGGTTAATTTCGCGCATTTGGAGGCATTCAGATCAAATTTATTTAAAAGGCAATAATCATGAAGATTTCGATTTTGGGGACTTAGATACTTCAATGCTTGTGACAAGATAATTTTTGCTATAATAATATGTACATACTTGAAAAGGTATCCCGACGCATAATACTGCCGATTTACACGCAACGATCACTTAAGAAATCTCCCAGATAAAAGTACGAGCTCGTATGTAAATTCAGTAGGCAGAGACGAAATCTCAGCCCGAATATATGCGAATGATCAATATCATCCATAGCGATTTTGTATAATATCGCCGTAAATATGGAAAAAAAGAAGGGGTTCACGAGGATGTAGCGGAGAAACTTACGCCCTTTGCTGTCGTTTAACAGCAGACTGCGTGCTCGCCGCCACTATATCTTCCGTCGAGATCGCAAGAGCCTCGCCGCACGGCTAGATAGATTACTGTAGGTTTTGAATCGAAGATTTCATCGCATTTTTACCGGTTCAGGTTTACTTTGGCTTTTTTGCCATAGCCGAATGATAGAATAATAAATCGATGGCTACCTAACGCAAACTAGTATCTCATTTTTTGGCTGTTTTCAATTATACATGCAGGTTATTGAATGTTAGCATGCGTATCTGTTGCCCAAACCCGTATCTCAATATTCGTATTTATTTAGACACAACAGGGCAACTTGCATTAACGATATTAAAAATATAATTCCTATTTGTGAAAACGAAACTCATTGGCTGTGGAATACATTTTATATTTTACGTTTGTCATTTGTTTTTTATTTGTCGCGCCATCTCGAAAATTGCGTGTTTACCTAAAGATGGATTTAATTCGAGAAAATTTTCGATGTACGATTTTTTACGATTTTCGCTGTGGTTTAAGTCAACAAAAAAGTGCTAAAAACTTCAATTAGCGTTTGGCGAATTAGCCCCATCTCGTAGCTGCTGTGTACTTCCGGTATAATGAATTCAAACGTGAACGTATTCATTTCCAAGACGATTCACGCGAAGGCCGGCCGACGACAGCGGTAACAGAAACTAACATTGATGATGTACGACAACTAATTCAATCTTATTAAACTTAAACTTAAAACGCAGCAATTGCATAGATAAGGGACCTAATATTGATACAATCGTATTTTAATAGGTTTCAGGGTTGAAATAAACATCAATAGCCGAACTACCGAACGAAATAAACTTCTGTTAATACCTAAAAGACGGGCGTTATCGCGAAATTTTATATTATAATAAAACTTTATCAGCCGATAGTAAAGGGTATCCGCAATTTATGATGTGCTCAAAATTGAGTAGCTTATAAATAAAAGATGTTTGAATCGCGGCGAATGTAATGACCCGTTAAATATACGCTGTAGGAAAATGTGCAAGGATTCTTTGATAGTTTTTGTAACAACGTGGCCAAAGCACTCCTTAATGTTTCCTTCGATTGAAGTTAAAATATAAAACAAATATTATCCAAATATAATTAATGCATAGTTGAGCTATAAATACGAATCAGCGCGGGCGTCGCGGCGCCGTCGAGCGCTCGGGCGGGCGGCGTCTGCGGCGCTACCGGAGCCGGACCCACAGATTAATCAGAGAATTGTGTGTATTTTACTACAGATAATTGACGTGAATTTTAGAGTCGACAGGAAAACAATGTAAGATTGTATTAAGGTAAGCGTCTACAGGTCCGCATCGTACGCATCGAACGGATCGTATCAAATGGCTTAGTTAGTGCGTCCACTGTGTCCGAAACAATCGGATTTCCGAAGCGACGGCCATTTGCAATCGGATTATATTTAGCCGTATGATGTCCATGCTCTGCGCATAAATTAATAACAACAGAGTGGACAAAGTGCCGAAATGCAACATATGGCGGCCGTCGCGGCTGGCGGGTGCGTCCACTGATCGCCAATCCGTATGACGCACGCATCGGAATAGTTGCTCCTCTGCCGGTGATGATCGCATCAGCATCACCGATGAGCCGATGCGTGCGGTCCGTCCGCTGCAGACCAGCGGACGCACTTGTATGACTTACTATACAAAGAATTCTAAAATCCGTTTGATACGATTCGTCCGATGCATACGATGCGGACCTGTGGGCGCTTACCTATAAGGAACTACTATGTAAAAAGGCATACTATAAGATTAATGAATACTCGAATGGTAAAAATGCCATGTGTTAATACATGTTATTTTTCAGATTCTACGAAATCTAAAGGATTATTTTGTTACATTACCTGTTTTTCTGTTCTTTTTTTCACTTTATTCTTTTAGTTTTATGTGTTCAACGGACTTTAATTTTGGCCATAATAGTAACAAAAAATTGGCCATCCAATTTTCTTTGACGCTTCTTCTTTTTCCTCGGGGATACCTTGATCGCCGATCTTCTTGAAACTCAGCGAAAACTTGTCGTTGAATCGTAGTCTATCATTTCGAGAAATTGATCTTCCACCACCAAATCATGTATGCTTGGTCGTCCCGCTTTAGTAACATCCGGGCTTTCGCCTTCCGAGTAAGCGTTATGAAAACGTTTGAAAACCATGTAATCTGGATGACGTTCTCGATTACGATATCGCTGTAGATATACTCTCGCAGCTTCACATTTGATACCCATTACATAAGCCATAAATAAAATGTATTTCCGCATATTCACGAGAGCTGTATATTTTGCTCCTTGAAGTCGAATTGTGCCCAAATCACAAGCACAAATAATGTCCAAATAACAAGCATACGCAGCGCAAATATTTAAATCGATCACAAAGTAACAAGTTAAGTCGTTAGATAACTGATATGTACAGTGCCACGTGCCTAGAGACAAGCGAATAGCGAGTCACTAAATAAAATAAATAATAGATTCAAGCTATTAATAGATGGGAAGCGACCGGCCACCCAACAGTGTTTCTTTTATTCTCTGTTGCCATTCGAGTCTTCCCGCCCGTCCCTCTATCGTCGGATCCCTTAGTAACGGGAGAGTTGTAAATTTTAGAATTGCTAAAATGTTGAAAAAAAATATTTATGAAAATAAAACTGTTAATAACAAACCAATGGTTTTTACCCGTTAGAATCTATCATACCTAGGTAATTTGGCGTATTTTTTTATATGTGTCTAACTTTCGTTAGTAACTTTTTTTTCTGTGAGTGTCAAAACATTTATATACTCTTTAACATTTTTAAAAATAATATTGTTATTTTATACACCACAAGATTTAAAGAATGAATTTTAATGGAAACGACATTACCTATGTCCACTGATCTATAATAAATAAATTTAAAAAAAACTCCCAATAAGCTTAGATACTGAACACATGCATTTAAAAACCTATTTTTGAAGAACTTAATTTTGGATACCTACTGTGGAAATAGCTCTCTGCGACGAGTGGGAAATTTCAAATCAAATAAGCACCTCTGCGGCGAGTCATTGGCTCCCCGAGGGGTGAAAGGCTACCAGGTCTGACCGTAAAATATAAAGGAAGTATTATAGTTTACAGTAAAATACAATATTATCACATATTTATCTCATTAAAAATGGTTGGCAACGCGGGTCTGTGATTCACTCTGCGGAGTGGGAATGACTGATTTCCCTATAAGTGAGATATACGAGGTCATACAATTGAAAAAAGTGTGTGTGTGTATGTGTGTTAGAGAGAGAGAGCCGGCGGTAGCGGCCGGCTCGCGAGTCGCGATCGGATCCGTGAGTGATTCGTTCGCGAACTGGAATGGGTCTTTTTGGAGCCACAGTAATTAGCCGGCTCTGCGGAACGGAATGACCCGTAAATCTAAAAAAGAATATTGCTTCTTGTGGTGGAATAGCTAGTCGCCGTGACTGTTGTCAAGTCCAAATTCGTTTCCAAAGGGTAATGCATCTGGTCTACTAGTATACACCTCTCGCCTTATCTATGCCAGGCGAGGGCGGGGGCGGGGCGGGGACGGTCAGGTACATCAGACTTAGATGCCGTAGCAGGCGCCACCCAGACTTTGGGCTTCAGATTAATGGATCATTTTTCTTTCCCCTCGCCCGCCGCGGGCGCCGCCCGCCCTAGCCTAGCCGCCCACTATCGCGACTCGGTTAAGTGAATGTAGCGAGAACTATGCGTATCATTCGCTACAGGTCGCTCTGCTGGAAGTAGCACAATTTATGGATTTTTATCAATTTATTATATTTTCATTATTGGAGCACATAACGTCGATTACAAAATGACGTTTTAGAAAATACGTTATATAAAATCGTACAGCTGTAATAATATGCTCACTAAGTTAAATACCAAGTTTTATGTTGAAT
>JAOPUG010000276.1:27611393-27623098 GCA_027564375.1 Micropterix facetella | reverse complement strand
TACAAATTCCCCCCCCCCCCTCCCCCTCCATCCCACCGCCTTTGGATCCGCGGCTGTGGGCAGTGCACTATGCAATGCAAATTTAATAATCATATACAATGAACTAAATCCTAACTATTTATTTTATTACGCTTTTTATCATGGATATTTTAAAATATCGCAGACTAGTACATCAATGACCTATGCTCTTTTCTGTGTTAGACGGGTAGCGCCCGTAGTCCGCTGGTGCACGTCTCGTGGTCGTCCGCCTCTCCTCAGTTTTTAGCGTTAAGGGGGTAACGGGCGGTATAGTTGTGTAACGCAATGGATTTCGTGGGACGAATTTTATTTTGCTACTATATCAGAAACAGCGTTGTCGTAATAACCGACTTCACATGCATCTAGTAATAGCGACTAGATTATTATCAGGAGAGTTTGCAAGCAAATTCATAAAACTCAAAGACAATCCAGATAAATTCCAACTAATAATTTTCCACCAAGGTTTTACAAATTCCCAACCATTGCGGTTGTCGGGTATGTCTATTTTTATATATATCAAGAGATTCATTCTTTTTAAAATGATGTAATTTGACACATGCACAAGCCATTGTTTAATTAATACGCTTGCCTTAGTACGGACCTAGGCCTGGTTAGGCGGCGTTGATTTGAAGAATATACTCGGCTACGGTGCTTTCTATTTTGCTACTATTTACAAAGAAGCCTCTTTTTAGTGTTAATGGAATAACATACTGTAGTTAATAATATTGTGCATTTCTTAAAATAAATTAAATTAAATTAAATGTCTAATCAGAGAGCTAGCTCTATGTTAGACCGAGAACTTTTTAAACTCCCTATGTCAACAAACTACAACAAATATGGTCGTGTCCATTATGTTACAATCGTAAATTATTGATTATTAGAACATTCAGGCTTCTACTGGAAGCTCCTCAAGTCGACGGTATAATAAGGGGTACCTCCTGTTAGAGTAGGAAAAGAATGATGGGCCTAGAGACCGCTTTATCGGATTTAGGGCGTAGGTTACGACTTTGGAAAGGCGAGCCTTGAGGTCCGCGGGGAGAGCGAACGACCATATCCGAAGACCGACCGACGGCAAGAGCATAGCGGTATTCGCGACGCGCGTAAAGCGAAATGCGCCATAAAGCCGCCTGATGACTGCCGCAGCGCTCTTTTGTGGATCTGCTAACCGCAACCGGCCCATTTTCATACCCTAAGCTGCGCGCTCTAGAAGCTCCAATGGTCCTTGATAAATACGCAAAAAACACAAACGTATGCATTACGTTCTTACCTATGAAGTTGTCGCTCTATAAAAGACATTTAGAACAAAATGGTAGGGGACCTACAGTTAGTATGGTCATCACTCGTTTAGACATTACAATAATACGTATATGAAGAAAATAGATACTTGCTACAACATTTAGCCCGTCTTCACACGAGGCGATTCCTAGGCGACGCAACGGATACTCGAGTCTCTTGTAAATCACTTCCAATGTTTAGTAGTGGAAAGGCACTAACGACCATACTGCCAATCGATGCGTATCCTATGCGTATTCTACCAGTCTCGCGCGACCTGCAAGGAAAGTCGGCGGTCGTCTGCGTCGCCCGCGTTGCCCGTTTCGACTTGTATTTACCCAAGTGTTTAACCAGTTTACCCCTATTATCAAACTTAACCAGTGTTTAATCCTGTTATTAAAGATTTATCAAACAGAACTATGGCCGAACACTCTTTTAACGTAAAGTTTGTCGGTGAAGTTTAAAAAAAAGGCCCGAATTTGACCACTACCTTTTACCTCAATATTCTAGGAGAGATGCTGTGGAGAAGGGTTGGATAGAAGTTGGGAAGATTAGAGGTAGACTGTTCGGCTAGAGATCTAGAGATAGACTGAAACGATTTCGTCATTTTGCAGTAGCTCAGTGTGTGGCGGTGGGTCGCTTATGAATATCCTACTAACAAGCAACTGAAACTGACAATACTCGAGTATCCGTCGCGTCGTCTAGGAATTGCTTCGTGTAAAGAAGGCCTTACATAATACAGATGGCCGCCGATGTATCCCCCATTAAATATTTATAATAATAATTCTAATTAAGGATTTATAGAAATTGAATTATTATATTATTATATGAGATGGTCATGATGAGAAATAAACATACTGTTATCTTCAAAGTAAAAAAAAGTGTACCTACTAACACACGAAGACAATTAATGAAAAGATAACTCAATTTGAGTTTCATTTTAGACAATCGATGAGAGTTAAAAATAAAGATAGGTTAAATAGGTTAAATAAGCCTAACCTAGCAACAATGGTCTAAGTAATAAAATATCAAGTATCGTTGAGAAGAAAAACCGCTATGTATCTATGTAGTCATAACATGACAATAAAAGATTTGCAATCACTAAATTATATGATACGTCAAAGTGTCAATAATTAAATGTGAGAAAATTCTAAATTGCAATAGGTGGGATTCTTTGTCAGTATAGTTGTGACTGTTTTTTGAAGTGATCGTCTCCAAGAAAGACATATGACGTTCAATGGTATCTAATTAGAGAATAAATTCCTTTGGCAAACGAAACTATTTCGCACTTTGCTTAATCTCACTTTGAAAGAACGCAAGTCTTCTTTATTTCGAGTATAGTGTGTGTAGATATCCGAGTTAATGGGATCAATTGCGATGTTTTTTAAAAATATAATGCTCTTGTCGAGAAAATTGTCACTGATTAGTTAGGAGAGCGCCCCGCGGAAATAAAAACGTCAAAATGGCCAAATCTATCTCTGGTAGTTTTAAACTATGTTCATTTGTAACAATGTTACCTTCAAACTATGGTAGTTACAGGCTATCTCGAGCACATACTAGCACCGCCGCATAGTGGGTCCCGAATTATTGCGTTTTTATTACTAAATAATTTCACAAAAGTCTCAGAAAATAAAAAAATACTCGAAATTGACTATTCTAATCGGACTATTCTAATCGGAGGGGCTTAATGGGGACATGCAGATAGAGCCCTAATGACCATATATGTTACCTTGGTCGTCCCAAATCACGGTTCAACTTTCATCCGGCGGCCACCTCGAAGAGGGACTGAACCTGGCGAAGCCGAGTGCTTATCTGGGCGAGTGGACGTCGGGCGGCCTTGGGTAATTGGTGCACTAGTAGTTTTACCATCGTTTGCTCAACTGGCGAAGAGCCGGGTGAGAAGGGGAAGGGGGCGGGACTCGAAGCGTAATATGATCTAGAACGTGGGGGAAGTTGTTGACCTAATATCACCTATCCTTATCAACGATCCGCTAGCCACATAATCTCTGGTGAGAGCCGAGTAAAGAACGCCTCGGATCCACAAAATCTTCGAGTTACGAATTGCCTTTCACATTAGGTAGTGGTCGCGCAAGCGACTTCAAGCCCGGGACCAAACGGTCGAATGGAGAAATCTGTCTAAATTTGGCAGTTAGGGAGTTAGGCTAGCCCGCTGGGTGTAGCTGCCTCCCTGATAAGGCGTCGGTCTCTAACGGGCAGAGACGGAGTTGGATATGTGGATTGTGTTTTCCGAATTTCTTGCGTTCATCTCGAGGCGACATAAAGTTCGTTGAAACGCCTCGAGGTAGCGGGTTCGCCCGTAGCATAGTCTGAAATCCAACGTTATTCTAATCGGATATTTTATTCTGTATTATATAAATTAAGGGTTTTCTAATGAATGCTTTGATTCCACAAGTTTATAACTTCTTTGTGTTCGACTGTAGCAGCACACAAACATAGCCAAAAATATACATTTTAAAATAATCTTTCTAGCTGTTGATGACGTATTCCAAATTTCATATAGTATCAAAGCATTCCCCATTAGCTGGTGTTATTCATTGGTGAAAAATAAAAACACCCAAAAATATATTTCGCGGCTGAGCAAAGAGGTATGGGCCAATGGCTGTTTTTTAGCAGCCGCGCGCTGTCTCTCTAAAAGCCTCTGATGGAATACTCTCCTAAAAGTAATCAATGAATGCTTTCAAGGCGTTATCACTACTTCTTCGTAGTTGATTTTCTTCCCCTGTAAAAAATCCACATTCTGAAAAAAAATGGATGTCAGCCGCAGCAATACGGTGGGAGACGAAAATTCTCCAGTAGCAACTCCTACAACTTTGCAACTATTTGCTGTGAAGTGTGTGATCGTGCGTTGTCTTGCAAAACAGTCGCGAATAAAGATTGGCCAAGCTCCGTTGCTTAATCGCGAGCTTCTACTTATTGTTTTCAGTTCTTGACAATACATATTTGCGTTAATTGTGTCAGACCGAAATACCGAATAATGGTTAACACCGGCCCAATGTCTCATATAAGAATCTGCCAATTTTTCATCGTTTCCATGTTTGCACACAAGCAATATCAAACGAAAGAAAAACAAATGAATAACTGATCTTGGAGAAGAAATAACATAACTTTAAATTAAAATTTATTTGAATTTTGACTTTTTACTCAAACGGAAGTTATCCAATTCGAAGGAGTCAATGTGAAAAAAGCAGCTACATAGGTAAGGACCTTTATTAGTGGTCTTGAATATTCTCTTTGGAAATCTAAGCGATTGCATTTCATTGAGTTATTAGTTGGCCACTTTGGCATTTACCATAACACTTGAAGAAAACGAGAACAGCGCTATCACAAAATATATACATTTTTTGTTTTAGAACGGTCAACGTATCGCTAATTCGATTTTGATAAAGTTCACGATAAAAATGGTTAGTTCGGAAATATAGCTATAAAATGCACTAAGTTGAATTCCCCTCCGGACACTTGAGTAGGTATACCATAGGGAAAAACCAATGAAGAAATAATAATAAAAAACTCTTTATTGAACAAGTATCTTAAACACAATGACAATCTCTTACAGGCAACCATAGCTAAGTGAGAGAATTGCCCGGTAATTTAAACACGATGAAAACAAAAATTGAATTAAATGAAATAAACAACAAAATAATCGCATGCCACAGCAAACGAAAGTATGGAAAGGAAGGGGTGAAAGGGTTGTATGTGGTGAGAGAAGATATGCCTTGTCAGAGGAAATTTAAACCTAGAGAGCGATTAATGCCTCGGATATTTAGAGAGAGATGGTTCCATAATCTCGAGCTGAATGGACAGAGAGAGTGAGAATATAAAGAAGCATTATGGTCTGACTTGATCGGAGTGGGAGACTATAACTTCCTAGTACGGTGACTGTAGTTAAGAAGGTGAGGTGGGATTGTTGAGCACATTGTGCAGCATGGATAGGATACCTACGTACATTTGTGTAATTTCGCATCTGTAGCCATTGCATGTGTTCCGAAAAGTTGGCAGATGAGAACGCACCTCCAGCAGACATTCCGTAGCGCTCCATTTTATTGAGAATTCCTTTATTTACATCGAGTTATGCAACATTGGCACAATTCAGAATAGGCAGTAACAGCGAATCTACGAATGTCTCTAGATTAGCTGGTAGGATTTTTGGAAACAGTCGCAAGCTGTGAAACTATTTCACAAACTTTTGTCTAAAACACTGGGCAAGCAAATGTTAACGTACCAATCTGTAGTACTTGTTCTTTGGTTTTCAAGTGAAATTGTCGTGTAATGTCCCGTCTTGCGAAAAAAAGTAGCAACGATCATTTTACCAGTGCTTCGACCTTTCTTGACTTTCATTGGCAACTACTACAAAGGAAAGACCCACTCCGCCGATTGACTCTTTCTTTCAGGTTTGTAACAGTGCACCCAGCTTTCGTCTCCTGTTACCATATCATATACTGATAATGATTGCCCTCCATAATATTTTTTTATCATGTTATCACACCTATCTACACACTGTCGTTTTTGATCTTCCGTTAACTCATGTGGTATCCATCTCGAATAATGCTTCCGAACTTTCAGGTATAGTGCAACCATATTTTGCACTTAGCTCATGCAAATGTTCGATAATGTATGAATTTGCTGACATGTAATATTTTTATTCGATTGAATTAGTTGTCGTGCACCATTAATGATAGTGTCTCCTACCGCTGCCGCCGGCCGGCCTTCGCGTAAATCACCTTAGAGATGATTACGTCCACGTTTAAACTCATTATACCAGAAGTATATAGAGTCACGAGATAGTGCGTCATCACCAAATGCTAACTGAAGCCTATGGAAACTTTCTTGTTGACTTAAATGAAAGCGAATATCGTAAAGAAACGTACATCGAAAATTTTCTCGACTTAAATCCATCTTTTTTTTTTTTAATATCTTTAAAGCAAGTGGCCAGTTCCAGAACCCGCTACTTGCTTTAAAGTCGACAAAACTTTCAGTATGGGCGACGTATATCATTATAAGACCGTCGTCGTTGTGTGTTCATGCACGAAATGGCTGGGGCCATCCATACCACAGGCGTGCCCATAGGGCGGGCACAGCTGGGGACGTGCCATCCTTGCAAGTCATGGTCCCCACCAAATGGCTTCAAATTCTTCTCAGAATTTAATATTATGTAGAAAAAGTGAAAAACGTTGATACAATGATCTACAAAACCCAGGACATCTGCAACATATTTTAATGCAGCACGTGGCCTTACTTACCAGATAAAATCGTTCGATTTAATCACCTGCGTCAGTCTACTTACCTATTCTTCGATCTAAACTAGGAAAGCTATGATTATGAAGTATTCGTTAGAGCTGCCATTCATTGGCTGCTTCGTGATTGGACTGAACTTGAAGGTCAGCCAAGAAATAGTGAGCGTTAATGGCATTTGGAAACATCGCGAACCAACAAACAACAACATCTGATCTAGAGACCATTTGAAATAATATTCACGTCAGTGAGTGATCGAGTTCGCATTTAAAATATTACAAAAGAGACCGAAACGAGATATGTACCAATGGATCTCATTATATAATATACAACTATTACTTATAGCAAATTGGTCTTCGGTCATGCAGGGATCGAAGACAATGAAAAGTCGACGATGGCGACTTTCGACTTGTCGACTTGCCAAGGCGGGAGCAAAGGGAATGTTATACGGCCCTGAAACTTGCTGTGGCGTACCAAAAAGCCTGGCACACCTAATTCTCAAAAAACTATGTTTAGAACAATCCTTCAAACCACTGGAACAACAGGCAAGGCTTGAACCATTCTAACGCGCTAATCAAAGCTTTAGTCAATAAAATTGCCCTAAATATGAACAATCTACTCATGCTGGTGAGGGCGCTCACGGGGCATTGTGGCCTGAACAGACACATGTTCAACCTCAAGTTCCAGGACACTAAGAGTGTACAGGTTCTGCCAAGATGCAGAGGAAACTCCCATGCACTTCGTGTGCGAATATGGCCCGCCGATGCGTAAAAGAAACACCCACCTTAGTGGCTAATACCTCCGAGCTGAAGAGGTGAAATAATCCCGCGTTAAGAGCTTACTGCGGTACTTAAATGACGCAAAGCTACGCACGGAACTATAGTAGGTGGCGATCGCAAAAACCAGAAATGGGCGCAGGGATACAAGGCTCAATAACCTTGAAAAAGCCCCACACAACAAAATAAAAAAAAGAAATATAGCAAATTCATTGTTATACGGTATGCCTGTAACAAGCTGTACTTTTTGAGCATGTGTTTTCCAATATGATAGATGCAGAGCAACGACTCGTACACATATATTAGAGTGGAATCTAAAGTAAGAACATGAAAAATTGACGTAATGCCACGATTGCTAAGAGTACTGTCGACCAAAATGATTACAAGCGTGTAGGCGATATTTAATCAAAGACAATGGGCTCGATTGCGTTTCTTTGTGAATTAATATCGGGAAATAGTTTATGCGAACGAGACAGAGCAGTACGTTAGAGCGGAATGTAAAATAAACGATCGTATCTTTTCCCGAGTAACAACTACCTGCAGACCATAAAAAACCATCTGAATAAGTTTGAAACAGTTCGTCCGGTCTTAGATTATGTCGCTTTATTTTCCATCGGTAGTTTTAAGCTGGAAATGTGACAATCATTCATTTCATATTCCGCTATAACATATTGGTCTGCCTCGCTCGCATGAACTAATTCCGATTTTAGTTCACGAATAAATGCAATCGGGCTTAATACATATATAGATATTACAATTTGAAGGACATACTGAAAGAAAAATAGCCTAGATTGGAAAAGTAATGCTTTTACTATAAACAGCCTCATGGTTTTAATAATATTTAATATTGGAATGCCTACCTGCAAGGAAACGAAAGCTTGTTGTAAATTTTACAGCAGACACAAAGAACAGCGTATTGGCAAATATTCTTAGGTAACCCTAATCGTACACAATCTTACTAGTAGATATTACATTATTGTTTTATTTACCCTAGCTTAAAATTGAATCATGTTGACAGATAAGAAGTATAAACTAATTTTTGATTTCGAAAATGTTAGGTTATTACTAACACAAACAAATTACATTTACTATAAACATGATCAAACGTGACCTTTTGTGATAAGTCTTGCAGTTAGAGCTTTGTAGCAAATCTAATAGTCATGTCATTTTATTTATTTATTTTTAATCAATATCCATTTTAAAACGCTTTATGAAACTGCCGCCAATTTCAATGGCAGGACGTGTTTTCCTGATTGCTGCAAAAACGTAACGATTGTCTATGAAATCGTTACTTCTGCACAAAAATGTTCCACTACGATTGGAATAGACTGGGACACTGAAACCAAAACGAGCTATTTTTGCAGTAATTGTGTGGAAAAAAGAGCAATTAAAAAAACACATTTCGACTAAAGTGACAACATTTCTTTTTCGCAGTTCGCGATCTATTTGTGTATTTTTATATCATGAATCGATTTCCTGAATATTACTGAAACGAACATCAAATAGGGCATATATCAAGACTTCAAATCAAGTCAGAAGTGCATTGTATCTACGTATACTTTCTAGAAACGTGACGACAATATATATGTAAAACGAAAAAGAAAGGATGTCCAACCCCAATTAGGTAGCATACGTAAGCATCAAAACCAGCAGTGTAGGCTCATAAATGTTTTACTCGACGCGACAGTCTGTTCGGAAAATTCATATCAATTATCCGCTTCTAATACGGGCGACCAGCGATCAATCATTGCTGACCGCCAGTATATTACAGGAACGAGGTGTGATGTCCGGGGCATGCTTGTCACGTGCTCTATATATCGATAGATACCTTTACGTATCCTATGCCAATATGGAATATCAATGTAGGCACTACATGGTCAGAATCAGCAGTATAACGTAGACGGTTTTAATGGGACCTGTGTCCAGGTCGCGTATTGCCTTGGTATGGCATGACGGAACCTTTGGAAGGACGCATCTCACTGCAACAAGGTGGTGTTAAAACATGATAATTAATTCCTAACCTAAGAACACGCAGTTAATGGGTCATTTTTTTAAACAAAATAATAAAAAAACAAGGGTATACGCCTCTTAAAGATAACGTATTATTTTACCCCAATTAATTTATACTTTGGCCAAATTTGGAATTCCCTTTTCAATCTGTCACAACATTCGTATTTTCTTACTGCGAATAAATAGTATTTTAGACTTTGAAGCCGCTCTTTATCAGTTCGTTCTATGTTTTTCTGAAATATATAATCCATATTTTTGTGGAAACGATTTTTTTGGTAAAAATAACATAAATCCCAATGGGCCCCATAAATCGCCCCCTTAAGACCAAACGTGAAGTGTGTACCTACACCACTGTTTATTAAGGTACACACTTCAGTAGGTAATGACCTTTTAACATGTCAGCAGTCTTATAAAATTATTCTCCATACATTATCAAGCATGGTGTAGCGTATTGAAATAACCATGACCTTGTTTGACCATTATTTCAGGTAGGAAGTTCTTTACTTAAAGATCTTATGTCAATATTTTCCCCATTTGGGGCAAAAGATCTGGTATATAGTGACTTACCGCTACTTAAAAGGACCTCCGACGAAATTCCACCCACGTCATATTCTTAATACATAGTACAGTATACAGTCAGGAGACAGACAAGAAGACCGTAGAGGGGCCTACCTAGGCTACCTACCTATATAGTGGCGTGCATTGGAGTTTACGAATTAAGGCGATGCCGTATGTAATCGGCGCAACATTGTGATTTTAACCATTTATTTCAAGGTCCGCGTATGCAACAAGGAACAGGATAACAGAAAACAAAAAATATTCCATTCCTTTTGCGACTTCTCTTACGTAAACGCTTAGAAATTGTTCGGAAAAAGTTCCAAATAAAACAGCAAAAAAAAAACTTAAAAATATATTTTATAGGATCCATACGAGCAACTTGTTCTAAAGGTATTTTCCAGACTTCAGGGCGAAAGCAGCTATAAGGTTAAATATGCGAAGTCAAAAAAAAAATACAAATACATTCTAACTAAAGCTTTAAAGTTGACGAACGAAGCCAAATTGCGAGATTTAGTTTTTTCTGTCATTTCGTGTGAAAATTGAATAAAAATTTTCTTAGAGTAGTTAAATATCACTTCTATTGAATTTTTTGGTGATTTATTTACCTGAATTGTGGAAGATTGTGTAACAAAGACATAAAGAGACATGTAGACAGAATTAAATCGTGTTATCACCGTTTGACATTTCACAATAGACAGTAAATTATAATTATTAATGGAGGACGGGTAGACCTTTATGTTTAACACAACTAATTTTCGTCTTTTCAAAGATAGTATTACATTTTTTTTATACTGTTGACAGAGTTGATCCATATTAAAATTGACTAAAATAAATAAAACAAAACAAAATCAAATTTTTAATTATTAGGGAACGGAGAAACGACCGCCAGTCGCTCGCTATTGTTGCATCAGCAGTGCCTTTTCATCAGCGCATATGCCTTATGGCATGAATACGACGACACGAAGCATACTAATGAAATGCGTTTTTTTTATATTAGATTTTTTTAAATCGCATACAAAAAACATGGTCATAAACACCACAAGCAACTTTCCCCATTCTTTCAGATATGATTAGTAAGCAAAATCAAAATCAGAAAAGTGAAACCAATATCTTTAATTCTTATCTAGAGTAGGACGCCAAGGAACAGTTTTATCCAATTTAACGTAAGTACTCGGATGTCAGATAAGTGTAGTTTTATTCTACAATATCACAAGACATGAAGAATTACATTATCACTCTGCTTGGGTATATCTTATCTGGGTTTGAGTCTTATCTCATTTTACTCTTATCAAACACTCCGATAATTGGGATCATTACAGAAGTGAAGGAAACGTACGCATTTAGATACGAGAGTCAATGAAATGAAGATATTTTAATCGTTGAAATTACGATTACATCCATGCTACGAATAATATATTCCTCTATTTATGCTATTTTTAATTTACAGTGGTGTTCCTTACATGGCCAGTTATTCTATTTTACTACATTTTTATTATGTCGCTTTCTTGTACGTCTGTTTGTCCGTTGTATGTTTGTCTGTTCGGTCTAAAGTTTGCAATCGCTTTTAAACTAACTTTCGGATATCCGATCATGTTGAAATTTTGCAAACACTTTTTATTTATTTATTTATTTTGGTTCTGGAAACAATACAATAGAGCAGTGTTTTTCAACCTGTGGGTCGCGACCCCCTGGGCGGTCGCGGAGCCTCTGTAGGGGGGTCGCGAGAGGTCGAGAAAACTTCAGTTTTTTTATACAACATATAATTTGTGAGACTTAAATAAAAAGTCGATAAGAGTTAAAATTATTATATTTAACAAAATT
>JAOPUG010000276.1:27560890-27583145 GCA_027564375.1 Micropterix facetella | reverse complement strand
TAAACATTTACAATTTTTTTAGATTTATTTTACGAATTCACTTGGGAAATCAGCTTGGTAGTCCTATCGTCCATATATATATATATATATATATATATATATCAATATTATAAAAAGTCCTTTTTTTAAATATTTTCATTTCGATTCTACTCTCAGGCTGGTTCCTTCAGTACTGCGCCAAGGTCAGTGATAGCGATAAAAATCGATATAATTAAACTTTTTTTTTCAGCTACAGTGTACGGACTAGAGACTAATGTACAATAATCGTTCTTCTTGTATGTTGCAGATTTAGGATTTGATGGGGAGAAGGTAGGATTTCTGGAAGACAGTGTGCGCACTGTAAAAAAGGCTTTTTAAACTCGCCACCGTCGGTTGACTGCCCGTATTTCAGGGATTCCCTTTTTTCCTACTAAATAAACCCTGCTGAATCTTTTGGATCTGATGACGCTCCAATCCTGAACGTGGTCTTGCTAAAGGGTACGCTGTGTTTACATTTGTTTTAATAAATATCAATATATACTTATAATGCACCGGCGTTTAAAGCACCGGTACAGCACGGCGAGCAGCATGTACGAGGGGCTTTCATAAAAGAGTGAAAATGAGTATGTTGCTGTTAACTTCTATTAAATAATATTTTATGTTTCCCCATAATTACCATGGGCACCGAACCTCTCACCTACCGTAATGACTACTTCTTCATCACCGTCGAAATTTGGCCTACTAATTTTTCTTTTCATCTCAGGAATGGATAGAAATCACTAGGGGCCAGGTCTGGTGAATATAAAGTATATTCCATTGCTTCAAAGCTAGTATCTTGAATAGCAGCCATCGCAACTCTGGACTTGTGAAACAAAACATCTTTAGCGAGTTTACCTCGTCGTTTTTCGCGTATTTCGTTATTGAAATGTTTTATTTTCTCTTCATGCAAAACCCCAGTTACTATACATCCATGATCTAGATATTCAATCATTACTATCCCTTGACTGTACAAGAAAAGAAAGCCTATGCGGCGAATGGAATTGCCTCGAATTTCTTAGGAGTTGGAATTGATAGACTTTTCCACTTCATGGATTGTAGTTTTATTTCGAGATCGTAGCGGTGAAGCAATGTTTCATTCATAGTTACGAATTGAAAAAAAAACCGTTAGTATCTTGTTGTAACAATCAATCAATCAACAAAGAGCTATGCGAAATTCTCAGTCTGGTTTGTTTATGCGCTTCGGTAAGCATTCTTGGTACCCAAGAGCACACACCTTTTTCATCCTCAAGCGGTTATGTAAAATATTATGCTCATCGACTATTCAAATCTTTACGTCTTTAGCAATAAAACGCATTGATACACGACGGTCCGCCAAAACGATTTTTTAACATTTCTTCGGTTACTGCGGTTGTAGAACGTCCCGAGCGCTGATTATCTTTGGTGGCCGTTCTCAGTGACCAACGTGCAACCGCAGAATATGGCGGAGCTTTCAACCCCTTATGTTTCTCGTAAGTCATTTAATACTTGTTCCGTAGTAATTTTTTTCAAGTGTTTTAATTTTTTCTTGTATACATATTTAATTATGGCGCGAAGTTCAGTTTTTTCGACTTTTTGTCAACAATCGGCAATAATCTGCAAATAAACGACTTCTATTTTTAAAAATCTAAAGACATATTTTTTTTTACTTAAAACTGGAGAAGCATATAAATAGCTTTTCCATGGCTGTAGATTTTCTACGGGATTTTGTGGTGATGCTTAGGCACTTATATGAAAAATGGCTTCATTGAATATATATGGAAAGTACAAATACCGGTTGATAATTCCAAACCCGAAGACTGCACTTACTTCAGTATGCCCTCGCTCGTACTAATCCGGATCCTCAGCAAGAGATTAGGGATGAGCCGGCGTGAATGTTTGGCGCAGGCGGTCAGATCGTACCATCAACTATCACAATTCATCAACGCAGAAATATTGTCAGGCGTCAAAATTAATGATAAAATAACACGATAATATTCAATCACAGCGTGAGAATTCAATACAAAGCGTTATGCAATCTTGGCATGTGCCTGCTTACATCCGCGCGGGGAAAAAACATGTAACTTCGTCCTTACGACGAAGATAGTTGCTTGGGCATATGTCAACATATGCTGTCCGCCTATCGCCGTCGATTTTTAATCGCGCGCAGTAGACAGCTGTCGCTATCCAGCGGATTTCCCTTGATCTTTCTTGGACACTATTGGCTCACACGGCACCTCGGCTCAACTCGTCGAGCCGCAATTGAGGCGGAAGAATTGAAATGTTTGAGAATTTAATTTTATTATAAATTAGAATGCGATAGTGGTTCATCAATAACATATGTCTTGTACCTGTCATTATTTTTATTTTTTTTTTCAAGGAGAATGTATCTCATTCTCACTATTTTTTGAACGCCGTAGTATTTCACTGAGACGAGGAGACACTCCCTCCCAGACCGAAAGCCCCCTAAATTCTTAGTTCGTCTAGCCGCGACTCCCAGTGCACCCGGCTAGGAGGACACAATAATAATAATAATAATAAATTCTTTATTTGAACTTTAAAAAATAATAAATAAAAAGGCGAGCTTATCGCCACATGGCAATATCTTACAACTAACATAATCATACAGTGCAGTGGTACATGCGTGCGTTGTGGAAATAAGGATTCTTAATAAAAACAAAACGTATTGTCTGCGTAGAACACAAACTACTATATTTAAAACTAGAATGCCCGAGGAGAGAAAATTGGAAGATGAAAGAGAAAGAGAAAGGGAAATACATCTTAGAATTGTAATATATTTAGAGGTGAGTTTTGAATGATGTTAAAGAAGGCGAGTTTCTTATATTTGCTGTGAGACCATTCCAGAGTCTTGCACCGTGGACACAGAAAGAGTAGGAGTAGGAAGCCGTATTATGTCGAGAAATTGTATGTAAACTACCAAAAGCTGACCAAAGTACGATACCGTAGGAACTTAATGGTTCGAAAAGCTCGTGGAGATCGGATGGTGTTAATTGGGAGAGTACAAAATAGATAAGAGCAAGTATATGAACATTTCTCTTTTGGAGTACTGGTAATCACTTTAACTGTGCCCTATATTCGGACACGTGATCATAATAACGTAGACCGAAGGCGAATCATATGCATGCATTTAGCAAACATTCTAGTTTATTGAGTAGTTCCTCTGATAAATCGGGTTAAGCCACATCTACACAGGTTATACTCCGCTAAGACCCTTTAAGAGCTTCGAGTAACGGCTACTATTTCTAAGCACATTAATTGTAACTCTTCTAATAAGGACGAATAACTTTCTAACTAAATGGTAAAATTCGGGGTAAATCTGAGCTGCAACATGGCAATCTACGAAATTGTTTGTAGTTATCAAAATTGCCAGCAGAGCGGCATCCGCCCGACTAGCGACACGAGCTGTAAGTGGTCACATCGTAATTACAATGTAGTGTTAAATCTGCGGCAATCTGTCATGTGAAGCACGTCGTGTGTTTTAATGTAACATACATTTAGCCTCGTCGTAAATCCCTAAAACGCCATAATTAGTGGCGAGGGATTGTACACCCGAGCTGTGGTTTGTTAGGGATATTTACATACGTATGAGATGAGGGATGGACATATTATATAAACGGTGAGACACGACTAATATTTTTATACACCAGTAGTGAAAACGGAAAACGGAGACGTAGTTGCAAAATATTTTTCAGTATTCTAGGGCTCTGTGGAATTCCTCAGCTAGTTTCGCGGATAAATTCTGATTCTTGTCCGAGTTCCTAATGGTTCCGTGTAGCTTGGGCTTTAATGGCCGCTTGTGTGATCTGATCGGCACAACTCACGGGGCAGTTCCTATCCGGAAACCTCCTCGTAGAGGGACTTTCCCGTAGAAACCGCTGTGCGGCGGATCTAATGAGTTCTAATGGGTTTGTAACGACCCTCGCACATTCTAATATTTTACATCACAACGCATACTTGTCATAAAATATAAAATTTAATTTCGTCCTTGAGATCAATTCTGATTAACCTAATATATAGGCTGATAGTGAAAGATCCATTTGAAAGACGAAAATGTAATTCTAAGTAAATGAACGATAGAAATGTAGATTAAGACCATCAATAATTTCCATTATAAACAGGGCCTGCAAGCCGAGTAAAATTACTTCTCTACTACTTTTTCATACTTGTTCTACAAGTTGGTAAGTCACTCAAAATAAATTGTGTCAATTAAATAATCATAAATATTTGTACGTGTCTCTCTCTATCTGTCGCCACCAAGGACGCTCTTTGCGTGTCGCCAAGATCCTTAATACAACACCCCATATCCGGTGACCGCCCCATATCTCTCTGTTGTCATCACCGAGGATCTTGAAGGGCAATTATAGTGGAGCAATAAGCCACGCTCCATAGGTTCGTGCAGCTCGGGTCTAAATGGCTAACTCTGTCTATCACGGTCGGCTGACTCACGGCTCATAACCTATAGGGCAGCCTCCTCGAAGTGGGACGAAACTGGTGAACATGCTGTGCATGGCGGCTGACCTGGGGGAAGCCCTGGGGCGATCCTGGATGTCTAAATACTGGTCGGTATGCCGGCCTTTGATTAACAACCTTTCTAAAGAGGGATCTCCTGTATTCCGACAATGCGGTGACATTGTCTGTGCCCAGTATATCCCGGTAATGCGTCATATGCAATCGGTGAAAACTTCGGAAGGATTGTTGTCTGAGGCACTGGTTAGTCTGCCGACCCTTGCTTAACAACGAATAGCCGGAGGAGTTTGGAAGCGCAATGCGACCTAAGGAAGCGGGGGTAGTTAGGTACCTTAAGTTATCTATCCTAAGAAACGATAAGTAGGCCAACCGATCTCTGGGGGCAAGCCGAGTAAAGGGCGCCTCGGATCCGCGATAATTCCAGTGAGGCATTGCCGCTTACTTAAGGTAAAAGACCTGAAACCAGACGGCAAATCGGAAAATCTGACCACATCTGGTAGTAAGGGAACGATGGACGCCACACAGGGATTGCAAATTCCCAGGGCCTCGCAGTAAGGAGTAGGACTGTTACAGGCTAAGTTGGAGCTTGGTATGTAGGTTATTTTCGTACTCAAGTCCCTGTGTTTCATTTCGGGGTAATATAACTACAAGATCGTTAAAACGCTCCGGGGTGGCCGGATCCGCCCGTAGCAGTTGACAGTCACAACTGATAGTGCTGTGTTGTCAATCGACTGAGACCTGAAGGGATCTAAGAATGTATTTTCCTTAATACGCGAGGGTAGATGTTTACCTAATGTCATATATTCTTAGAAAGATCCCTTTTGCTACCCAATCTCGGGTGGTAGCCAAGTAAAAACGCCTCGGGTCCGTGATTCTTCCGAGTCATAGGGTACCGCGTTATTATATTATGTAGCGGCTGTGCAAGCAACTTCGAACCCGCGACCAGACAGACTCCCATCTGGGAGTGAGAGCACGAGGTGTACCACTGGAATTGATAATTCACAGTGCCTCGCGGTTTGGAGTTGGACTCTCATGGGTAGTGGCGAAACTTGATACATGAATTAGTATCATCAAAATTGCTTACGCCCATCTCGAGGCGATATAACGATAGAGTTCGTTAACACGTCTAGGGTTGGCGGGTTCGCCCGTAGTAAAGATCTTAGAATGAACCCTATCTGGGTATGTTTATTTCTTTACCTTGTTTATCTGTTTTCTTTCTACCTCATCTGCTTGAACCCACAGACATGACTAATCAGAAACTTTGGGTATCTCGATGGTGTTTTCATCCTACTTGGTGAGGAGAGGGGGGGAGGCGCCAGTAACCGCTCCGCGAATTTTGCAGCGACAACAAACCGACAAACCACGGCCAAGTTATTTGTCTTATAAAATTCAAAATGTTATTATTCATTTCGTAGCCAGTGTTATGAAAACCCGCTTTCAAATCAAAACAACAAAATTTGTTTCAATTATTATTGACGAAACTCCCGATTATGCCTGATCCTCCGATATTATTTTGGAAACTACATTCATGGCCGTTTTTTGGCGTTCGTTAATGTCTCTGAAAGTCGTATAGCAGACACATTGACTAATATCATTTTAGAATTACTAAATAAATAGGATTGCACCACAAAAATAGTAGCACAAAGCTATGAGGTTGCTAGTGTAATGTCCTGTATTAGAAACGAAGTCCAGCACAAAGTGAAAGATGTTTATCCACAAGCAATTTACATTTGATGCAATGTACACATTTTGGCCCTGGTTGTGACTAAATCATGTTGCAGAATTGGACAAATCAGTTCGTTTTATCGACCCTCCAGTCTTTCTATAATTTTTTTAGCCACAGTACAAAACGATCTGCATTTTACCATACTAATTGCAGCAAAAAATACCTCTTGCTCCTGCAACTGGTTGAACGTACATGTCGAGAACTATAAACACAGTTTTTGCGCAAAAAAATAATCTCTTTATTTT
This sequence comes from Micropterix facetella, assembly GCA_027564375.1. Lineage (NCBI taxonomy): Eukaryota > Metazoa > Arthropoda > Insecta > Lepidoptera > Micropterigidae > Micropterix > Micropterix facetella. The sequence continues at coordinate 27,576,692 of JAOPUG010000276.1, read as the reverse complement.
GTATTCTAACATATTATGTGACAATCCGCAAGACTGTGACGAGAATACAGTTTAAGCCGCTGAGAATATCAAAAACTCGTTGCGATCATTCAATTAAATTTTTTTCCTCCTCGTTTTCCTCCGAATATTTAAAATAACTGATAGCTTGTACGACATTCTTTAAACATTACAAGTTGATGAAAGCATTTTGCGAAATTGACGATCGATATACGGAAATTTTCAAATTGAAGTTTTTCCAACTATTCAACAACAAACTATACAATAAATGTCGATTAGATTTTTGTACAGATGGGGGATTCATTATGTGATATTTATGCAAACTATTTCGACAAACACGTTTTAAAAAACCAGTTGATTGGTTTGTATTCCTCTCCTGAATTGAATGGTGATTGAAGATCGCAATGTTTTTAAACTAATTGTTTTCATTAGTGAGGATAGCCTCGAAGACGCCTTTCCCCAATTGTTGAAGTTAGCTTATCTTGTCGTAACTATTCCGGCTACACGTGCTTCCGCGGAACGTGTATTATAGTATGTTAAGCGTATTCATACTTTCCTAAGAAATACATAGGGTCAGGAACGTCTATCTTAGTTATCAATGAATGCTATTGAAAAACAGTTGTTAATAGAATTAAAACGTTCGCCATCATTTTAATAGGACGTAATTAAATCAATTTTGAAAAAAGATAGACGCTGCGATTTAGAAGATAAATAAGCTAGGTAGGCACCTAAGATTTAATTAGCTTGTGTTCTTTTTTTTTACAAAATAGGCTCACAACTCAAACAAGCAAGGGTCAACTCTTTAACTTGATTTCAGTCTCTCAGGCAAATAAAACGGCTTTTCTTAAAGCCACCGGAGGTATGGGACTGTTGATAAATATATGTTAAATTCTGTCTAGCAATAGCATGCCTTCAGTGTGTTTTATTGAATCTATGATACAAGCAGTAAATCGTCAAACTGAAGATTGTAGAGTAAAGAGGTATATTTTTTACTATAAAAAGCATAAAAACACAAAAAGGTATGTCAGACTTGCCCCATTCAGCAACCCTATGCACGCCACTAGTTCGGATCTCCCCTCCCCGACCCCCTGAAATGAAATGGTTTTACACTAGATTAAATCGAGTTTTAGGTGGATATTTTTTCCACCTAAAAGTGGAAAAAATACATTATGTTTTCGGCATCCAGTTCAAAGATGTTAATCTTTTCAGTCTGCACCACGTAGCATAACCGCAAGATTTTAAAGATGAAAAACCCTCCGAACTCGCCGGCCCTGTCGCTGCTGCCTATTACCATTGATTTGAGATAGTTATATAATCAAAGGTTTTATGTACAGAATCACCCCTTGAAAAAATGCTCGACTGTCCCACACATGTGTCGTTGATCGGAGTGTGTCTGACCGTTTATTTAAATATGTTTTCAGTAATTAAAACACAGATAAAAACATTTTTTATGAAACATTTCTATGTTTTGAATAAATATTTTTTTATATACAAAATATTTATATTATTTTAAATTAAAAATTGCTATAAACCCTGAAAATTTACCCTTCAATAAAATATACATAACAAATCAAAATTACACTTATCTTTTTGAATCTTTAAATATAACGTGAAAACACTATCAAATTCATTAGACGTTTAGGTCATGACATGTAAATCCTCAAATATTTCAAAGGATGATGTCCTGAAAACTTGCTTTTTGATATAACGCCTCTTTTACATCCAACGTTTCAATTTTACCTAATTTAACTGTAATATATTTACCAAATCCCTGCCACGAGAAGAACTTTATAAATTCCTTTTTCTATCGCCATCAATTCTATCTAAAAGGGTTGCTTACACAATCCACTATTATAATTTACCTATCGTTACTTAAACAGAGATTACATAAACTGCCGTACGATTCTAGGTGGCCGTATTCCATCACTGTCTAAAAATGCTCTTTTTCCGTGCGCTATTTTGGTTATTGTCAGGGAGAGTTGGCGATTGATGAGTTGGCAAAATTCAACGTTTATTATAGGGTGTTTTTTGGAGGTAATACATTAGATATAAAACATATAAAAATAATGTTAATGGCCATGGTGTTGGTTTTATTAAAAATATATTTTTATGCCATTAGTGTTTAATATGATTTCGGGCATATGGGTGCCACGGCCAGCTCGAATGTAGCGCAATCGGGAAGTGCAATTTTCGACCATTTTATCGAGCAACTAGGGTCGCATATCGGGAATGACACGGCGAATGTTAACTTCCAAATGATTCAACGTCTGTGGATTATCAGCATAGATTAGAGACGCATCCAAAAATAAAGTAATCCATGGGTATGGGACCACAATATCGTGAAGGACAGTTCACAGATCCATTACCGAAGCGAAAGTATATCATGGAATGTTTCTGCAATAAATTGATAGTGTCGCGCACTGTGGCATCTTCTGGCGTAAGTACATATATTCATGGTAAAATGGCTAACCGAACTGAGCACAAATCAGCTGTAAGCTGTCAAATTGCCAGTTTAAAAACCAAACCTCAATATAAACAACCTTTACATGATCAGTCCACGTCAAATAACAAAGCCAACATTCCGAGGGGAGTAGAATTTGAAGTTCATTATTGCAAAATGACTACTGAAATGAGAGTATTATGGACTGAGACCGGCGAAGCTCAACTCATCAATCATGCTGTATATAATATGGGGATGAACCATAGGCTGCTACCACTGCAGCAACCACAAGCCATGCTCTGTTGATCGGATATAATATAAATATGTTTCGAAATATAAAAAAAAGAAAACGGATTTACAGCTTGAAATTTGTAGCACCCGACGTTTTGGCGATGTTGCAACCGCCGTTGTTCAAGGTAGACTAAATTTCTGTGAGTCATCATCCGTTATTGCGTCTTATAATCATCCCTACCATCAACGTTCAGTGTAAATGACGCTCGTGAATCGAATACAACGCTGAGAATTTTCCGCAGGAAAATGGAACATGTCAACCTTAGGAAAAATGCTTACGGAAAATATCAAGAGATTCGCAAACGACCGAAACTCAGAAACTGAGCAGATCACGAGCTTTATTACCATATGTAAAGGACGTGACAGATCAAATAAATAAGATGGTAAACAATTTCGATATAAAAACGATTTTGAACCCGACCAAAATAGAACTCGATCTCTGAGACCTGTAAAGGATGTAATACCATTACAAATCCCGGGTATTTATATAACCGATTGCAGCTGCGGCTTAGTTTACGTTGGATAAACGAAGCGGCCCAAGGCCACTCGCCGGATGAAACACATCAATGATGTTAAAAAAGTTCAGCGAGAAAAATCGGCGATCTGCGAACACATATTGGATAATGAAACTAATCACTGGGTACAGTTTCAAAATCTCATTGTGCTTACTTAAGAACAATGTTACTTTTCCCGCATGATATAGAAAGTCATTGAAATGAGAAGGACTCATAATTTCAATAGATACATTGGATTGAAACTGTCTAATACGTCGAACTCTCTTCTTAAATTGTTCTTAACTTTAATGGATGAATGCAACGACGCGAAAAAAGATACGAGAATGTTTTTTGTTCGACGAATTCTCAAAATTCGCGCGCGTTGACTCTCTCTCTCCCCCCAACCGTTACAATCTTCGAAGTAACAACAGCAGTTTGCCGTCTATCCGCAAAACATATTGTTCTGCGGAGGACGACTCAAAACACTTAAGTGTACCCTGGACAACGGCGGTTGCGATATCTACGAATTTCACGCGTTTTTTCTTATTTAAAATGTTGAAGAGCCGTGATAGTCTTCGATTTCATGTTTCGAAATAGCTATAACTCGAAGTAACATCTTGTCAAGAAATTAAATCACCAAAAATTAAGGCTTACATCATAACCATCATCATCATAAGCGGTATAACATATTGTAAGTATTGAAGTCTATGAAACTCTTCCATTCCAACCTATACTGATCATTTGCTTTCCAAAATTTTAACTCCAAATATATGTATGTCTTTAACCATAGAATCAAGCTATCATAGTTTTGGTAGTCTGACTTTACGATGCATTTCATGTTTTCCATAAGAAAGGGTTTAACCATCTTTTTCATATGTCCCAACCAGTTGAACATTCTGATTGCTCAGGAATCTCATATTATGCACATCGTTATCAGGTTATACAGTTTTTTTGTTTATATGTCTTCTCGACAGGTTATCTTCTTGCACAACACCGATGATCCTAATCATGTAGGTTTTTATAGCTTCTTTGGTGAGAGTTCGCGGTCTGATACGTGTTTTGTTTACAAAACAATTCTTTAGGTTGCCTTTGACTTCCGGGATAGCAGACAGGATTTGGTTTGAAATTGGAATCTGAAGTAACCCCCTTTTTCCAGCATTTGCACGAGGTATATCTTAACAGATTAAAAAAAATAAGTGTCAAGAACTATAGAGCTGGATGTCCTCTTTTAATGTGGGAAGCCATGTATTTGGTTTTACTTTGAAGAGTTCGCCGATTTGTTTAATCAAATAAAACGATTATTATTACTATAGCAACAAAAAAATTTAATGACTAATTATCGAACAACATAAAGTCGGGTAATACAAATCTTCGATTTTACTAATATTATCTAATAAAAATATTCTATATAGTCGCATCTACTTACTGCGTGGCTTGTACGGTCTGTGAATTAGCGCGAAAAGCAGGCTACTTTTAGTCTTAATGAAAATATAGCTAATTATGAGAGGTATTAGTGTTGGTAGAATGTTTACTGGCTGACGATATTAAATTTCAATTGCCTAGGAATTTCAAATAACTGCTCGTAGTTAGATACTTGGTGATTATTCATACATTGTTGAAATGAGAAAATTGCCCAATTTAATAAATGAAATTAAATTTGTTGCTATATTTTAAGGCGAAAATGATACCTAATTAATGATACAATTTTATGAAGACATCTCACGGTTAATAATAAACCGGCCGGCTTAATTAAAAAAACGTGATTTCGAGTTTTTATAATTTAATATAATTTATTTTATTCAGAATAGAGCGGTGTACAACAATAAGCAGCCGTACATATTAAATATATCGTTACACTAAAACAATATTTTCCACTAAATTTTAAATTATTTAAAAAGTCAGCGATGGGCTACCAGGAGTAAGATAGAAAGGAAGAAACCAGGGAGGATATGAAAGATATCAACAGCAACTCAAACGTATACACAATACATACTGATATGACAGATTCATATCAGTAATTCAGATTCATTCATAAATATATACTTATACAAAATATTATACATGAAAATAAGATACATACAACTTCCATATGATTCTAAGTATATATATATATATAACAATAGAAAATGTGTTGAGATACATAAATATCGTCCTCGTTAACAAGTTTTGAATCCGTTGTTCGATTCAGCGAAAATATTACCATCGATTTATGTATACCGGTCGTCTTAATCAATATAATTATGTATAATTAAAGGATTTAATAACAATATTAACGAATATACTGCGTGAAGTTTTTTAGCACCCGACGTTTCGGCGATGTTGCAATCGCCGTTATCTAGAGTAGACTACAGTGCTGTCGGTCGTCATCCGTTGAACTGCTGCTGTTGCTGCATAGATTATAACGGTGGTGGGTCAGCGGGTTCGACGCGCGCGATTTTTTAAAATTCGCGGTGCACACAACACTCACTCTATCTTGTGTTACGTCCTTGCGTTCAGTGATGGCATATATAACATTTTGAGAAGCGGATTCCACGTAGTAAAGCGTTTGAAACCGTCGTCTCTATTGAAGTACGGGGTTCTTCTTATTTCAGTGCCTTCCCGGATCATGCGCGGAAAGTAAAATTGTTCTTTGGATAGCACAATGAAACTTTGAAACTGCACCCAGTGGTTAGTTCCGCTATCCAATATGTGTTCGCATATCACCGATTTTTCTCGATGAACGTTTTTAACCGTTTTGATGTGTTCCATCAGTCGAGTGTCTATAGACCATTTTGTTTGTCAAACGTAGGCTAACCCACAGCTGCATTCAATGTTATACACACCCTGAGTTTGCTGTGGTATTATATCCTTTACAGTTCTCAGAGATCGAGCTATATTTTGGGTCGGTTTGAAGATCGTTTTTATATCGAATTTGTTTATCGTCTTACTTATTCGATATGTAATGGCCTTGAGGTATGGTAAGAAAGCTCTTGCTCTGCTCGGCTATAAGTTTCATCTGTATTGCATCGTGTGCGTGTCTCGTGATATTTTACGTAACTATTTTTTCTTAAGGACATTTATAACATGTTCCATCTTCTGCGGAAAATGCTCAGCGTCACCTAGATCGCATGCTCGATTCAAGAACGACGTTTGCACTGAACGTAGATTGTAGGAATGATGGTGTGAGCTGGCATGCAAATATCTATCCGTATGTGTGGGCTTCTGACATACCGTATGTTCGAGAGTATTTTCACTTCTCCTCGTAACTTTGACATCCAAAAAACCAGATAGCCGTCCTTTTCTACTTTAAAGGTGAATCTATTTTTTGGGTGTGTGGAGTTTAGATGACCCAAAAATTCTTCCACCGTTTGTATATTGCCGTTTAGGATGCAGAAAGTATCATACATATGGCGAAACCAAAGAATGGGTTTAATTTTGGAGGTTTTGATTGCTAGTTCCTCAAAATATTCCAAGTATAAGTCGCTAACTATCGGCGATACGGAGCATCCCATTGCTACTCCGTCGATTTATTATAATAATCGCCGCTCCACAGAAAGTAGCAGGATGTCAGGCAATGTTGAAGCATATCGGCGTAGCTAATCGGAAGGTCCTCAGACTTTAGTTTGTCTCTCACCACTGTAAGGCAATCTGAAATGGGCAATTCGTAAAGAGAGACTCGACGTCAAAGCTCACCGTAATTTACCGTCATGCAGTTTTAAACTTTTGATAATGCTTACGAAACGCCGTGAGCCTTTCACGTATGACGTCATTTTGCCCATAAACGGATTTTCAAAAATCTCACACGTCGAACACGCCGCCTCGTTATAGACGCCGTTGTCCAGGGTAAGTCTACACTAGTCAACGGCGGTTGCAGCATCGCCGAAATGTCGGATGCTAAAAAACTTCACGCGGTAAGTTCGTTAATCCTATCTAGTTCAATAATCCTATCCTATCAAATAGCCGCGATAGTCGTCGATTTCATAAAAGTATTTAATTACGTGGATTACTTGTTGTAAAGAACGTCAACGCTAAATGTATGTGAAGACATGGGAGTGACTTGTATCGCCTTTATTTTAAAATCGCTTTTAAGATATAACTTCACATTAATCCTCGCTAAAGTGCCTATGGTTTTGACGGCAAATTATCACACTTAAGAGTATGGAGTTCAACTGTTTAATAAAACTCAATTTTTGTTTTATAAAAATATGTAATAAATAAGAAGAAAGTGTAATATAAAAATAACGATAATAACAAGAAATAGATAATAGTTACTGTATCAAGTCGGCATAGAAAACTATAGTAAATGCCAACGAGAGATCAGTGTTGCTAAGATATGGAACTGAAAATTGTTTCATAAAACAAAGTTAGAATATTAAAAGGTCGGCCCAGAAGTAGGAGAGAATTTTAGCCGGTCAAATGTTATATTATATACCCGTCGATGAAAACTTCAAGAACAAGTCAGTGGACAGATACGTCGGCACTATGAAGCCTTCCTAGTTCCAACGTATGCCATTTTTTAAAGCAGAGTTTTTTCTGCCGAACTGAGGTGACTACGATAATGGACTTTAAGTATTGTTATAGTTTTTTTTCACTTCAGTTTCACTCCATATATCATCGTTCCATGTTGACAGGTGCTTCACCTAGTTTTCACCTATATGCATAATCGAGGCACTCCTTTACACGTTCGTTGACAATGAAAATCTTCGAAGACGGTTCTAATCTTTTATTTTGAATTTTGAGACATTTTACATTTTTTTATTTTTGGATCCGCGTACATTTTTATTAGGAGTATTTCCGAAACGCTTACATTTTTGTAGATTATATTTCGGCACCAGTCCGATTGAGGTTTGTTCCTCGGCCTCAGTGGCAGTGCGTGACCGCGCGAGACTTTGAATTTTAGATGACTGGTTTTTATTTTACAAAATCCGAGGCTCCCCGTCTATATATCTCCGTTCGTCAGGAAGTGTCATTGGTCGGACTCTCCTCCGTTCGTTGATATTCCGTTGAATTTGATATTCGGTGTCGTTAAGTAGGTTTAGATTGTAATTAGATGATAATTTAACTTCTTGCAAAAAAAATGGAGGAAGATGTGTTCCAATAAGCGACTTAGAGATGTCTTGACGACATATAGTATAGATTCCGGCAAATAGTAATTTCATTGTTATTGATTTAAGGCCGCGATCGCGACGTGGAAAGATGGCTGCTCGGGCGGACGGCGGAGGGGAAAGGGTTTGAACCAACCTCCAAAAGAGATAGCTATTAGCTGGACCCATCGGGCGCCGACCAACGGAAGATATCTGGGTGTGTCGCTTTCTATTTATCGGTTTGAGAATTTCGAAAATAAAGTTAGTCTTCCAAAAATATTTGCCTCGTCTGGTGAGAGCGCTCGGCGCCTGGAGACGACTCGCATGTAGAATTCAGTTTCTCCTCAGCCATAATGAGACACGCGACTTTATGTTAATTAATAATCCGTGAAAAAAAATAGTTAAATCGCCCGAAGGTTGCGGGATAACAAGCCGCTTGAAGACGCGCGCCAAAGTCATAACATTGTGAACTTTATTATAAGCAGAACGATAATTGTGAAAAATAAAATCTGTGAGTTTGCACAATCAAGGAAAATTTCTACACCTCCCGTCCTATGAACTATGAATTTACTTCCTACTCGTCTGCTGCAATCAATGATCTCTAAAAAAAACCAGGGTAAGATTAATCAGTTATATCGATACAACTTTACCTCAGCCCGTAAGAGGCCAACTGCTACCGCGAGGCGCTAGAAATTTTCAAGCCCATTGTGGCTATCCATCGCCCCCTTACTGCCAGATGCAATCAGATTTCTCCGATCCCCCGTCTGGTGGCAGTTTCGAGGTCGCTTGCACGGTTCTCTACCTCAAGCAGCGGCATATCCTAACTAGAATTATCGCGGATCCGTGGCGTCCTTTGCTCGGCTTGCCACCTGAGATCGGGTGACTATCGAATCTTTTTTAAGGATAGATAGCTTGAGGTATCTACCCACCCCCATTTCCTTAGGTTCCAGGTGCTTCCAAACTCCTCCGGCTTTTAGTTGTTAAGAAAACGGTCAGCAAACCGACCAGTGCCTAGACCAATCTACCATCCGATGTTTTCACCCGTGAGTCACTGCTTTACCTGGGGGATCAGGCGCATGTGACTGCATTAGTGAGATACAGGGCCCCTCTTCAGGAAGGTTGTCAGGCAAAGGCTGGCAAGCCGACTATCCCCCAGACATCCAGGGTCGCCCGAGGGCTTCCTCCGGGTCAGTCGCCATGCATAGCGGGTTCACCGGTTTCGTCCCCTCTCCATGGATGCTGCCGGATAGGTCCACGATATACAAAGTTGACAATTGAGACCCGAGCTGCATGACCCCATTAGACCTCAAAACGATCAATATCGGTACAGTCCGCTAATAATTTATCCGGGGACAGCACAAGCCTAAGTATAAAAAAAACAAACATCATTGTAATCAGAACTTAGTGCTATCCGCTGACGGGAGAGATATAAAAGGAAACGAGCAACGATACCATCAAAATCAAACACAAAAACGAAAGAAGAAACACAGGTCGTATCGAAACAGAAACCGACATATAAAGAAGAATTAATTTTGATGGTACCGCGAGAAATGTAACTATGGGAAAATCTAGGAGAGACTCTGAAAAGCCCGAAAAGTAGGTCAATTATCAGCATAATCTCCATTGGGTGATCCGCTCGAGACTTGACCAATTCGAACTGGCACGATACACGACACTACGGGTTGGCCAGAGGCGAGCGATCTCGATGTATGGGCTTCACAGAGGTACATAGACGACTGGCAATGCGACGTGGAAGCTTGAGAGAAGAGTAGTAGGGGACAAGGGCACGATCTACGGGCGACGCGACGAGAGTATATAAATAACCACATATATTAAAGTAAGCTAATCTTACACGAATTGTTAACTATACTGCGAAAAGAAGACTTTAAAATGTGTGGACGTCTTCACACCGGTATAATAATACTCTATCATCTATATGCCGATGACCTGCAAATCTACACTAATTCTAGAATTAGTGATCTATTCTCTATCTTTACCATTATCAAAGCAAATTAGAGTACATTTTTAAATGGGCCAAGGCGCATATAATAATTATAAATCCGTCTATATCCTAGTCTATTATTATTGGCATACATAAACTGCTATCACCGATAAAGCAAATCACTTTACCAATAAATAATAATACCTACCATAGAGATCCTAGAGTTTTTTTAAAATTTAAGTGTATTCATCAACAAAGTCTTTCTTGGGAAGCACAAACCATTGAAATTAGTAAACGTCTTTCTCAATGTTTTCATGGTAACCGGCGCTTTCAGAAGTTCCTACCAGCTGGAGTGAAACAATCTCTTGTGCAATCTCAGTTATTTATCCGTTTTGGACCATGGCGACGTTTGTTCCTTAAATTCTCATCAATTTATTTCATATAAGCACAAAGACTTACAAACTCTGCATTAGATACACCTTTGACCTACGCAAGTTCGACCACATTACAGAATATCGTGATAAACTGGAATGGCCCAGGGTTCATGAACATTGACAATTACATATATTATCTCTCTACAATAACGTCCATCATAATTCCATTTCATCTATGTATCTTAAGAAACTCTTTACTCCCTTATAGAGTCTTGGTAATTCACTCAGATCCAGTCGGGATTAGAATCTCTCAATCTCATTACATCAGTAATTTTTATTATCATTAGTATTAATTTATTATCAATGCAAATCGATTATAGAATCTGCTATCTTCTCACGTCGGAAGCACTCCGTCGCTATTGATATTCAAGAAGTCCTTAAAAACATTATCTATCTCTCAACACACCTAGATCTTTACCCGTCCCTATCCTATCCTGGAATCCTTTTCGTATCTAGACACATTTTTTTTAATAACGTTTTTGCTATATTTATTGCCAATGCACCTTAAAACGTCCACGTGTACATAAAATGGTCGGCTATAAGACATAGTTTTATAATGATAATCCTGCCAATTGTTTTATATGTAATGTTATACGTAATATACTATATTGTAATGTAATACCTTAATGTTATATAATGTGTTCATTAATGAATGAATGAAATTTTATTTCGGACCGCACGGAATCCATATAATATTAGTAACAATTTTACTTTACAGAATAAGGTTAATACACAGACACACACACACACATCATTTAAAAAACAGAAGAAGTAAAAAAAGTAATAAATAAAAGATGTGAAAAATAAAATACGTAAAATGTTCATGAAATGGCTAGGTTACGAATGGCTAGACCTTCAATCGCACATGAAGTTACACCCAGTGCTTATGCAACGGACAATCCAGCCCTTTAGCCACCATCCTCAGTCACATAAGGTCTATAATATTATCAATCTCCGTTCTTAACACAAGCAGATCCTTTAGTTATCGTGACACATCGACGTGATCAAATATGATCACGGGTGGCAGTTTATTTAAATTATGCGCTACAAACATAGGTGTTTTTTTTTCGAATCAGTTTGTTTGAATACATTTATTATGTTCCTCCAAATCATGTCGTATCTTTCTTTTGTTTTTCCGAGAAATTTTACGTAGATTAGTAGGAACTTCCAGAATTAACAGCGATTTTGATTTTACTATGTCTTCTTATGAAAACGATGAAACACATATTCACACCAGGATCTCATTGTACTTGATTTCATGTTTGTTTTGCACAAAAGAGAGCAACTTCTTAATAACAATGTTGCAATAATTTCACTTTAACACATGATTTATATCAAGCATTTTAAACAACAAATCGATATTATTTATATTTACTTATTTATAGTGACATAGGGGTCTACCGGTAATATTGGTAACACTGGTATTATGAGGGACAGGGCAGCAAATGTAAAATTGGCTTTATTTTTTTTTTCTTGTAGATGCCATAAACAAATATTCCGCTCCGTTTTGGTGCATATATTTTGCATGGCATATATTTTTTACGTTTTTACTAAACCTACACGGGTTTTCAGTGTGGTTTTAAATGCGATGTTCTTGTTTTGTATCTCTCTTGCATTTTCCTTGATTTCTGTGTCGACGTCGAGTGTGAATGCTACTGTGATCTTCGAGCTCGAGAAGTCTGTTCCGAAGTAGATCTTGAAAGGGCCAACCAGTAATTCCATCTCTTTATCGATGATCCCTGGATTCTAAGTGGATTAACTTAGTGCCTAAAGGTTTATTTGTTAACAAGAAGTAGTGATGTACTGATGTATTCGTCAGGGCCGAATAGATTCAGTTAGTCGATAAGACGAGTCATAGTGGATTAATTCATCCCACTATTAAAATATGACACCCGTCAAAATATTCAAAAATTGGTATATCCACTTTACTATTTCAAATATTACCCTTTCTAGATTATTTCCTATTATCTAATTTAATTTTTGCACATTACATTTTATTTCATGCAAAACGATTATCTTTTTTCCCTCTTCCTCATTCTAATTTTGACTACTACCTGTTAAAAACATTAGTTATAATATAATTTATTTGTATTGGTTATAGTGTATTATTATTTTATTTTTTATTTTTACTTGTTTAGCTTGCCGAATATAAGTACTTAAAAAAACCAGAGATATTGCTGCCCTCGAATAAGTCTTGGCACTTATTTGGGCGGCAGCAGCACGCATATGCTAATGTTTCTATCGACCGTGTTCAATTGTTTTTCTTTTAATGTGAATAAATATAAAATGATAAAAATATTAGTATAAAACGTGTGCTTTGTAAATTGCGTTAAGTTGATAAAATAAATAAATAAATTGATATTTTTAATTACTAAATGCAATTACTGGGCCATGCATAGAAATGGTTCCTATTTCCCTGTCATTGTTTAACCGATTTCCGATGTATAGAATAATTTGAGTTTATCACTTTGATACTTTGATAAATTGAATATTACTGTAATAAAAATTATATTCCTCGATTTATTTAATCTTTCATTCACATATCATCGACAATAAATACCTTTCTCATAATTGGCTGCTTTCAATATGATTGTAAGATATTATTGCTACTTAGAATAAATCTACAGCGTGTAAATTGTTATTTAAATCAATTGTATATTTTTAGGTATGTGTGATTCGTGCCACCGTGCTTTTAGCATCAATCACGAAACGACAAGCCCATTTTGAGTATTACGAGAGATCACCCTCCTTAGGTCCGCCTTCGCATGCTTTCGTCAATCTACTTGCACTTTAGTGTCTGTCATTCATACCCCGCTAAATCCGGCTTTGTAGCGGTTTCTCAATGTTCGACTAAAACTAGGACCGGATATTTTTGCCTAGAATGAAGCAATTTGAACCGTCCACGATTTAAAGAGCGTCAATGTATGCAATCACGTTGCAAATTGTCAGATCACTCAGCTGAATTTAGGAAAGGGCTACGAAGTGCCATATTCGCCATCAGTAATATTAGAAATATATGCGGCTTTGGTGCGAGTAAATCCTTTTATTTTGCCTACTTTCAGTTGCTGATGACGTATAGCCTGATGTTTTGGAGAATGGCAGCAAATTCTATTCGAACTCTTCTAGTCTTAAAAAGTACAGTACTCACAGTTAATATAGAGTCTCTCCAAAAACTTCTTGGAAGTCAGTCGTTCCTAAATCGGGAATCGTGGCATAAAAAAATATGGACGACTGTAAATACCTCGCTTACTGTTTTAAACGAATAAAGTGCGTCATTAAGCATTCCTTATGACCATCGAGCATTGAGGTTAATATCGTACATGAGTCAGATACGTTTAGTCCACGCGTTGTAACTACAATTTTACTTATACTGTATCAGCCTGTGTATCTCCAGTGCTGGACGACTCAGGCCTCTCCCAAAGCTTGCCACGCTCACCGCTCCACCGTCTCTCTCATCCAGGTTCTTCCCGATATCTTTCTTAAATCGTCAGACCACTGGGGCTGGAGGGCATCCTACACTACGTTTCCCGGTGCCCGGTCTCCATTCGTGGACTTTTAATCTCCAAAGGTTGTCGATTCTTTGACTATATGACCGGCCCACTGCCATTTCAGCTTGCTTATATTCTGGTCATATCCACTAATTTAGTTCTCGGAGAATTCTAAATTCCGGATTATATCCCATAGAGAGATTCTGATCATAGCTTGTTGTGTGACTTTAAATTTCTGGACGAGCCCCAAGCAGTCGAGGTGCAAGTTTCCGCACCGTGGGCGACGGGGGAGGGGTTGATTCGATAACTCATAATACGGTAAGATAGTGTTACAGAATGTTAAGTTGATATCATTTGAATATCATGTCACTTGCATTATCTTTAAATTAGACTGGTATCCGATATCAGGTTATTGAGAAAGAAAAATACTTCTTAGAAGCATTTGTCCCGCTTTGCTCCGTATGTCCGGGGCGTAGCGCGTTACCAAAACGGATAATGTAGTGTGCATGATTTAGGCTGCTTAAAGTGACGTAATTTGCGAGGTTTAAGAATAAAAAAATGTTTCACAAACAAACCTCTGCATACTGCCTAATCGATTTCCATTAGGGCTTAAATAGAAAGTTACACAAAAAATACAAAAAAATATTTTTACAGAAAATGACCTACTACGCAATATGCGGTGTCCTGCCATATCCAGCACTCTTCCAGGTTACGAAGCGAATAAAATCCTATCCCCACGCAGTGGAATGGTTGCTGTGCGGCCATTATATTCAGGCTTAAGAGCACTGATCCGCTTTGCCCCGCTACTACACTTTACCCCCATCTCCCCTACTCATCACAAGCAAGACGCACCGAGACGCACTAGACGATTGTATCTTGCCTTCATACATTAACAATCTTGGTATTCAGGCATGGCGATATTTCTGATTTGGAGATGCGGCTGAGTTTTCTAAATGCTGTCCAAATAAGTCGTATTCTTCTATCGGACTACCAAGCTGAATGTTCTACCCTAGGTGGACGTATTCCTCCTTAAATTCGGGGGTCGCATTCTGTAATAATAAAATTATTACAAGCATTTCAACCTTTTACATTTCAAAATCATAAATAATATCGACAAATTGCACAACGAATTAAATCAGAACGTATATTAAACACATACGTGTATGACACCTTTTCGCGCCTAGAACGTTCGAGAAACATAAATTAATATCGTAGCATACCGCGCAAAAGAATAAAAATTAGGTATGGTGTTAACGTAAATTAGCAAGTCATTTCTTTCTGAAAGGGCCGCCGCCGAGTGCGGTTGGCGGTCCGCGGATTCATTTGCAATTGGAACTCGCACGATGATAGTTTGTCGAGTCATAAAATAACTATAATATCAGTGAAGTGTATTCCGTCATATAAGGTAGGAAACATTATTATTAGAAGTAAAATCTGTTCTCAAAATCCATTAAACTAAAAATAGTCATTTCTTGTACGCTAGGGCACGACACCAAACAAGAATTCGTCACCTCCTTGGGGATAAGTCTTTTCTTTTTCTTTTCTGTTCTTTGCCACCTATTTCATAAATATTTTAATAGTTGATAAGTATTTTCTCTTTTCTTCTCATCTTTTTCCACTATTTCATAAATATTTTAATATTGATAGGTCTTT
>JAOPUG010000276.1:27491988-27509902 GCA_027564375.1 Micropterix facetella | reverse complement strand
ATAATAGTTTTTTTAACATAATTCCTATGATTGATCATGAAGCCACCCTTCATTAGTTTTCTCTTTTATTTCGGAAGTTTAAAATGCGTATTTTCTGTGTAAATTAATTAAGCTTTCAGTGAAAATGGCAGAAATCCCACTAGACCCCTTCGTAGATTTTTATTTATTTATTTATTTTCAGAAAACTTACAGCGTGTTATACTTAATATTTAAACATACTATGTTATGTAAAACTAAGGCCAATATGTTATGGAAAAACGTAAAACCACAAAATATAAAAAATCGATTCATCTGATTTACCGCAAAGATAAAGATAATAGCGATATATTTATGTATTGCATCAAATAATACGCATGAAAATAGAATATTTTTTTAAATCATTGGATTTAGTTATATTTCTTCCCAAAAAATTCACGTGGCACAAGTTTCAATTTCAGGGTCGACTATCGTTGGAGCGGCTTCTAAAGACACGCCGAAAAATATTTAAAATGAAGATCAGTTTTCGTCGGCTCTTTCCGCATCAAAGTAGTATTCGTAAAGCGGTTTGACCCAGAATTTAACTAACAGGTGGTTGCTACGCCAGAGAAAGTATGTAGGTAGGTACTTCACAGAAACGTAAAGACTGAAAGGCTCTAAGCGTCGAACTCGAGTTTTCCTCGTACAAAAACAGTCATGTAGAGCTTTATTTTAGTTATTATTTATCTATGTATTATGTAACGACACATATGGTAGGTGAATACATTTCAGTTATAAGATAATGCCTTCAATAGTTTACTCTAACTTACTATCGTATAATGTAATTATAATGCGTATGTTCTATAAGAAGAAATTAATGACAGAATAAAACAAAATAACAAGAAAAATACTAAAATGAAGCTAAAAATATTACATAAAAAGGAAAAAAATGTCTGAAACTAAAATTTAACAAGTTCTCACAACTAACGTCCTTTACAATATTGATCATTTTCGCATTAATACAGATAGTAATACCTTTTTATAGAACACACGTCATAGTTTAGATTGGTACCTAAATATTGTAATTATTATTATTCAAAAATGTTCTTTTTAGTTTTAAAATTAAATTTTGCTTATATACTCCTTAATTATTATTAATTAATTACTTGTTTGGTTTTATTATAATTCGTGATTATCCCTACAGTTAATGGTCTGACAGACTTTATTTCCTCGGATTCTTTTTATTTTTTTGATGAATTGATATTCTGTTCGTTTTCGATTTTTAGACTTCTTCATTTCATTGATTATTTTATTACACACTGTTATGTTTAATTATTTTTTTGCTAGGCAGGTTTTGATTATATATTTGCTAGTTGATTCAATGGTATTTCATTCAGTAAATTTATTTTTGACATGCCAATTTTGACATTTGATTATGATTTTCATTGCCTCCAATGCGTTCTCCAGCAGGCAACAAATCGATTAGTAATGTAAATGATTCTATTAATTCTCGTCTATGTATCTTATTATCGATGCATCCATTTATCTTATGAACGTTGATCGCGCGCCTTTTCTTCGATATTAGCTATGCTTCCTCGAAAGCCTACGGGATCTTAGTGGTGGTAGCTCGCTATGCCCAGGCTGGTTTGCTCGATGAGGAACTCGTGCTTAAATAGCTGTCAAACCTTTTGGCAACTCTATATTCCGCCGAAGCTAAGCTCGTTGCGCAGACAAAATTCCTAACGGTTTCGAGTCACATAGTTATTTTTTTTCAGATTTTAAGCAAAAAAGTCTACTGAAAGTTATTAGCCGGTTTCGTTGTTGGACAGTACAGTGCAATGCTCGGTCGATGTTTTTGATTGTGTTACTCCGAGCTGACAACATATATTTTAAAACAGTAAGTCGCATGCAGATGCACACAAACTGTACCGAAAAAGGAAAAAAAAACGACGCGGTGTCAGGGATCACCGAGATATAGCATATTATTTAGGAAGCAAATGATGGTTCGTTTATATGACTATATGGATCATGATCCACGATGAGGTTTTTGAGATATTTCAATAATTAATTTATGCTCCATACAAAAAAAAGTATTATTTCTCATAGAAGGAATTTTGTAGAACAATTACAGAGCATAAAAACCTTGTCATAGAATATATTTACATATAAAAACTTGCTTTTCTGTATTCTCATGTCCACAGGATCGAATATCAGCTCATTTTGCGGCACTTTGGGACGGTCTCACGTGAATGCGTTGCTATTGCGTAGGCGTATTAATAAATGCCAAAGGTAAGCATGTAATAACATCGATGCCTGCGTACTTCAAGTGCATTAAAAATAGAACAGGAGAAAAGTCTGCCAACTTGACGGAAATAGAAGTGGATTTTATTTCTTCTTTACGCCAAACAAGCAGATACGAATGATATATCTACATATCTATGATGTATTTTATCATAATATACATATATAAACGATTTTTAGTAGATATTTATCGTATTTAAATATCTATTATTAGTGTTATTTTGATGATTTCGGGTATTCAAAAGGACTATATTATTGGGATTACCTAAATTATTGCCAATTCTGCACGTAAATTCCTACATCCATCAAAAGCATGTAGTAAATCTTCTTTCTTTATTTGCTTACTAATAAAGGAAGAAGATTTGCAACATTATTAACTTATATTATTTTCTCTGCATTTGACAGTCTCCTTGTTACGCAGTCGAGCGTATTATATACCTTTCTCCATTAGTAGGTTTTTGTACATTATTTAAAATAAAACTAAATATAGGTACATATACTAGACATTTTGATATTAATATAAATATCACGACGTGTTGGAATCCTGTATAACAATGCCACTTGTTCTAAGTAGTTTCATTTGGAAAATATCAAGCAAACCGAATGCGTCACCAAAAAGCCATTCCATTCTCAACTTATTATAGAGATGACATAACTTTGTCATATAGCATAATATATGTATACACACCTTGTTGGATCGTATGTTGATATGTTAACATATGCGTAGTCCAGAACTCATACACAACTTCAACGAAAATCCACTTTAACTTCTGATTCTCATTTCCATTTTGAATGGTTCGGACATACGGACAAAACCTATGATAATGGTAATATAGGTAACTGCTTCACGATGCGTAGTTTGTTTTTAATTTTATTTAGTTACTTATTTCTTCAGTCCGCTGCAGCAATAGCGCGGCTACTAAAACAGGCATTGGCCCATATTTTATTTTTTATCATTGAAGAATAAGAGCCAATGGGGGAATGTTTTGATGATTTGGAGCAAATTAAGGCGCTGCTATCAGCTACATTAAGCGGAATGATTTGTCAAGCGATACTCCAGCGGAGAACAATACACCGAACGACTATTATTGTTTGCGCGGATATATCATTCTTATGGCAAGCGAAACTCCAGCGGAGCGCAATAGACCGAACGTCTAGTATTGCTTGCGCGGTGATACCATTCTTCTGAAATCGCGCGTGATAAATAATATCTTTTTTGGTTTGTTGAAAGATTATAATGAAAATATGAAAACAATGAAAAATATTGCTTCATCACATATTAAGCATTTACTTGGTACGTCTTACCAATATAGTTCAAGTAGTTTGCCCCTACAGATTCCAAGAAAAAGTGAGCGTAAGTAAATAAATATAATAATTAAATTCATTTCAAGAGAATTTCAATAAACGCAAATTTAAATTATAGAGGTAAACACATTATTATGGACGCACATCGATTTGAGGAAAATTTCTCAAAACATAAGTAGGTAGGTAGCCACCTACTATATAAATAGAGGTGTAGAAACGAGAGGGAGAAGGAGCATCGGAAGGAAATGCTCGAGCTATTAACCTAACCTACGCGTTATTTTCTTCTCAGCTTCATTAAGGTGAAGCCCAGCGCCCGGCTGCAAATTATAATGTTCGTTTTAAGATTCCATAGTTAAGCAAATTTAACTTTGTGAAAACGAAGGATTCTTTTTACGGAAGTGACAGAAAAAATAGCAGAATATATTTGCTCTTATAGCTCCTTTTTTCGAGTATTATATTAGCTGTACTAAAGCTGCTGTGCTGTGCTGTGATAATCACTGCTGTAGTTCCAGAGCTACTTGGAGATAAGATCCCAAGTCATTTCTATAAATGGACATATAAGTGCCATTCTTTATTGGAGTTTCTCAAGGTAATATACTAGGACCACTCATATTCGTAATAACAATCAATGATCTATGCAACGGCATGGTAGAATAATAACATTCGCCGATGACACAGTTTTGTTAGTTGAGGCGGATACAAGGATGAAGTATTTATCAAATCGCAAAACAAAATAGATGTCGTTGGAAAATGGCTTGAAAATAATCTCATAATTCTTCTAAAAACTAATATATATCGCGAGTGATGCCAAGCATACGAATTTCGTCGATTTCCACAATTTCAAGAAAGTCTACCGCGCTACGCCGGCCTCTACTTCTGCATCTGCGTGGACGTCAATGACAACACCGTCTGCTTCTTGGAAGCGATTCACAACTTTTTCAAGGTGTTGAACGAGTACTTTAACAACGTGTGCGAGCAGGACCTCGTCTTCAATTTCTGCACAGCGTATATGGTCGTCGACGAGATGTTCTTGGCCAGAGAGATACGTGAAACTTCACAGACGAAACTGCTGGAGCAATTGATCATGCTCAACTCTCTAGAATGAGCGTACTCTCTTCTATATTCTGTTACTGGTCGTAAAACTTATATAATATTCTTGGTTCAACTAGCTCATCAAGATACGGGCCCCAATTAGTCTAGTTAGATGAGATATAGGCAGGTGCCAAACATGATGTTTCGGTTTCTCAGTGGTTTTTGTTTCTCTAACCTTTTATGGCATCTTTAGTCGCAATAATATGTAATGTACTTCATTAATAATAAAGAAATGCATCGAGTAATGAGTGTCCAAAAAGCTAAACACTTTTTTTTTAAATCGGGATACCCCTGGTCATATTACTATTTATTAGTCACTATAGATGGGTGACATCAGGTCAACCTTTACTTCACTGTCTTATTTAATGATCCTTGAGTGCTGGCAGTGATGATGTCCGCCCAGGGCCCACCCAAGGGAATTCCCCTATCGCACTGTAGGTATACTACTTATTAAACATACAGGATACAAGTGCAAGCAGACTTTATTTAGGCCTTCCGGGGGTAATTCGTTTCATCGAGGAGGTTACCGGCTGAACAACGAATTGGCCATCGTGGCCCGAGCTGCGGGCAACCATTCGAGTCCTGTGTGTCATTTAC
The DNA here is from genome assembly GCA_027564375.1 of Micropterix facetella. Classification (NCBI taxonomy): domain Eukaryota; kingdom Metazoa; phylum Arthropoda; class Insecta; order Lepidoptera; family Micropterigidae; genus Micropterix; species Micropterix facetella. The sequence continues at coordinate 27,504,652 of JAOPUG010000276.1, read as the reverse complement.
AGTTTATTGATGCCAGCGTCGATGCTACGAGCGAAGCCGCCGCCCCGGGATGTTATATGTTATACTTGATCGTCTTGTCACCCCTATACGAATGCAATGACTTGTGGACAATAACAATCCACGTACCCAACTCCAACATCAGGCCGTAGGAATATAACCCCTTACCGCGAGGCACTGGGAATTTCAATTCAGTTGGCTATTCTCGTGCCCTTACTACCAGATTTGAAAGGATTTCTCGATCCTCCCGTCTGGTCACGGGTTCGGAGTAGCTTGCGTGGCTTCTACCTGAAGTTGGTGGTAATCGTAACGAATCTATCGCGGATCGGACGCACCCTTTCCCTGTCAATCTCACACAGGATCGGGTACCCACCGGATCGTTTCTAAGGATAAAAGACGTTAGGTTAACGTCTATCCCCGCTGTCATAGGAAGCTGCGCATCCTCCTTGCGACTCCCCTTGGTATTCGCCGAATGAGCAACATGACCGAATGAGCAACATGAACCGACCAGTGGGTCAACCGCCCGGGATCGCTCGAGGTTTTTTCACAGATCCGCACTTCAGCTTCTTCCGTTTAAGTTCCTCTTCGGGGAGGTTCCCGGATGGGAGTTGAACCGCAAGTTGGGCCGACTAAAGATCATATATGCCGCCATCTGGACCAAGCTGCACAGAACCACGAGTCATTGACAGCCGGGTATTGGGCTTCAATATGAAGCGATGCCGTCGTCGCGACGCCGTGCGATGCCGACGCCACTAAACGTGGGCGTCAACGCCGCCGCCACGCCGCCACGAGACGGCCACGTCGCTTTGTATCAAATCAAACGACCAAACAGACGACAAGAGACGCGAAAGCGTGAGGAACCCCATCGAGGTTTCGAGCAGACGGATCAAACATTCACCCTAAATGGGATCAAAGGCTGACGGGCTTGGAAGACCAAATCCTAAATTAAATTTTAATTCACAATACGCGCCACACTTACAAAGATTTGAAGTTAGGGGAAATCTTATTTTATTTTAGAACAGCGAATAATTTAAACTATGTAATGGGCATTTGAAACCCACGCGTTTAGAGCTATAAAATTACCCTACACTCGATTTATTTCGAATGTCATAAAGACAAGATATTAGGCTTTTTTATCCTAAATAAATATCTCGGTCTGTCAATAAATTGCTGTTGAATTATTACCTTTATAGTCAAAATTTATTTTGTCACAAATATACCCCGGTTGAGATCCCCCTGACGAATAATTCAGCCGCCGAAACAATTTTTGAGCATTTTCTGTTATGCGTTCAGCTACCTCTGGTAATGATGTTTTATATTTTAACAATGACACAAAACGTCTTCAACAAAATGTTAAATTGCGTCTGGGTAACCGGCAAAAGTCACACGCGGTCTTGTAAACAGGGCGCTAGTCGGTCGAAGACGTTCATTAGGTTTTTGGTTAAAAAATCGTATCCTAGTGTCGATGTGTCTGATAACGCGATATCGTGGTGCAACATCATAGAAATGTTGTACAAACCTAACCTATTCGGGCGAACGTTTTATCGCGGTCGCTCACAGCGTCCAAGAAAAAAATGTTTGTTGAATGTTTGCCCTCTTGAAACTCAGGATGAAATTTGGAGTAACTACCACTCCGATAGAACCTGAATATACTTACGAGAGACTTCGATGTGCTTTTCGGGATTTGGCTAGCTGTCAAATCGTCGTTCTGAGTATGGTTTGCATGTCAAACTCATACACCCTTGTCTGCTTACCCGTTATGATGCATTTCAGGAGTGTAAGGTTAGAATTGCTTCGTTCAAGCAGGTCTCGAGCAATCTTTTTTCGGGGATATAAAAAAACGTGGAGCGCACTAGAAGGCGACAGCTGTAAACAAACTGGCTGACACATTACGCCTAAACTCTACGCGACAATCAAATAAATTGCTAACAATCTCCAGCACTTATTATAACGTGGTTTTTTTTTAAATGAATAATTTTCAGAATTTATTTGACAGTAAGACATTACTGCTAAGAGATAAGAAAAAACTTAAGAAACTTGTTTTACATTCCTAGTATATCATGTCAGCAAGTATCAAGTTCTACCCCGAAGATGGGACATATTTTACTAAGAGCACGTAGGATAGTTTACATTTTCAAATAGTTTTACGTGTATGGTTTCAGTTGGTGATTTTCCACGGTATACGCGCGCCCGCCGGCCGAGCGGCGGTGGCCAAGTTATTTTGGTGAAATAGGCTAAAGCGCCCATTAGGTAGGTACTGTGTGCCGCTTTGCTCGACGACGCGACGCAACAAGTGAAAAGTGACAGTGGAAAGGGGAGGCCGCCCTGGTAGCGGTTTGGGCGAGAAGGGAGGGTGCCCGCGCCGCACACTGAGTCTATTGGAACTCCTATTGTATTTATCAAGGGCAAAGTAATTAGTAGCGAAAATTGAGCGATGCACACAACAGCAATGTAGGTATATAGTAGTATAATTCCTGGCTACCTATACATTAGTGGTTGTCTAAGTTCAGTATTGTGTTAAACCTGATTATATATTTTTAGTCAATGTTATAGTCTGTTATTGTTATTACTCTTTAATGTGAAAGTTCACAATGGACGAGTTTATTACCTTACGACAATATCTTACAATCAACCATATTATGAAGTATCTGTGTATGCAACATTTGTGAACGTGTATATATTGTTATTGCATTCGATCGACATAATTCAAATGCAATTCCGTTACTTTTATCCCAACGGAAAATTGTGACCCAGTCGGGAATCGAACCCGGAACCTTAAAATGCAAGATCAGGCGACCTAACCACTATGCTACCGGGTCGTGCTAAAGTGCTACATTTCAACAAACTTTTCCTAATGTTTTACTATTTTTTCGTTTGGAATAGCATGCTATGGCTATAGGTTGGTCGAAACGCAGAAATATACATATCCTATCCATGTTGCACAATGTTCTCAACAATCCCACCTCAGCTTCTTATCTAAAGGATACAGTAACCCTGATAAAAGTCATGGTTTCCCATTCCGATCGGGTCAGAATAATAATATTTGTACCGCACATTATTCTAGCGAAACCAGCTCCCTCCAAACATCCGAGTCATTCAATCGCTCCCTATGTTTTAGTTTCTTCTGAAAAAGCATTTTTTTTCACCAAATTTAGCCTTTTCACCGTTCCTATCCCTGTTTTTCTTTGCTATGACATTTCCTTGTATATATTTTTATTTCATTTTTGTTTCCATGTGTTTGAACTACCCGGCAACTCTATCAATAACGCCATGGATGGCTGCGACAGATTTATTTCGTTAGTATGATAAGCTCATCATTGCCCAAGACACTAGAGTTTTTTTTATTATGATTTTCATATACCTACATATACATTACAACCTTGGCCATTTAGACCAAATTAGACCACTAAGACGAATCTACATTATCGAATCCCTATACTGAATGCAGAAATCATCTCGCTATTCTGGTTGTTGCAGTATTGTCGCTTTCTGCATTATTGGTTTGAGCCCCGTGTCGAGAGACAGCCTCCTGAAAAGTTTAGTGAGCTCTTAGGGGCAACGCCGTTCGAGGATACGATCATTAGTAAATAATATAAAAGCGACACGGATTCATGGGCTCCGAGAGTCAGAGTCGAGATATATACTTCACATTTGTTTAATTGTTATCGTTCAATATTTATATCAGGCCTATTCAGCACGTTGTTTTTTAACAAGAGTTATTATTGGCCGATCCCAAAAGAGCCTAGCATCGTTGTTTTCTAACACAACTTCCGGTGAGTACTTATAATATTACACAATGGAGGTGACGAATCCATAGTTAAAGGCGAGCTCTTAATTGATAATACTGGCTACATTAGATTATTCTGTGCAATACTCAGTATGCTTATACTCAGGGTATAAGTATAAGGGTTTTGCTAAGCGCGGAACCACTGGAGATAATAATATGCCGGATTACATTATTTTTATTATTATAATGTGTGTAAAATATTGATTGTTTCCTCTAGAAAATAATAAGAAGTTTGCTTTAAAAACACTGTGAAGATTATTACCGAATAATACTGGTCGATTTTTTTTATACTGACTGATGAAATATGCGATAACATAGTAAAGCATTTTTTACAGGTTCTACATCGAATACCTACATCTTACACATGTACCTTTAAGTAATTACTGATGACGAAGGGTCTTGTAAAAATACAATAATTGTGCATGTACTACACTAGGTAAACAAACACTGTGCGCCTCGTCGGAGGGGTGTGGGGGGCATACAAAATGGGGTTGTCTGGTGAACGAGACAAGACATCGCTCTTTCGGTGGGTCGTGGTACAGTACAGCGGTAAACAGATACTTTGGCCTTACTGCTTTACAGGATGATTTAGTGTGAAGAGTCGGAAAGATCGCTGCGGGCGCGTATTGAAGTGTCACTGGCATGACGATGGTACTCATGTCGCCAGACAAATTAGTATAATAAATGCCTTTTCGTTTGGTTCAATGTTGGATCCAGAATTAAGGACGAGGATAAAATGGAACGGACGCTGTCAGAATACCTATACCAAATTTGAATCCTGGGGTTTACTGTATCACCATTTGCATCTAAAGGCTATACAATGTGCGCATATATAATTTTGTCAAACTAATCGCGTTTTGAGCTTACATTTACAAAAAATATGTACGTCGGCTCTTAAATAACGATCTCCATAAGTGCAATAATGGCAAAACAAGGGCACGGTCCCATAAAGACGCTGGGTTATGCTTGATAATGTATGAATCATGATGGTGTAAGACCATTACCGTAATAAAAGTCGTTGTCGAATTTGCGTTTCTGGTAGTGGTATACGCACTGCATGTCTGAAGCAGACTGCCAAAACGCCAAAATCAGTCAGTTGTCTTGCTAGTATGGAACCATTATGTACAATTGAGGTTGTCAACTGCTACGGGCGAATGCTGCCACCAGGAGCGTTTCAACGATCTTTTCGTTATATCACCCCGGAGTGAAACACAGAGACTTAAGGACGAAGACGAATCTACGTACTAAGCTCCGCCACAGCCCGCTAGAAACCAACGCCATAATAACAACCATTATGTGCAGTCTAGATTATCCGTTGCATCTCGACCTATAAGAGCAAGTACTATACAACAGTCTTTTCTGGACTACTGATGACGGCTAGATATTTCGCCCTGCAGTGGCGTCATTAATACTGGCGTCTCCACATTACAATGTGCTGGGATTCAATGAAATAATGTTACTGTTATAACATCACGTATAACGGCGTTACGTGTAATCGAAAATTTGACGATATGTAGTTTTCTTACGTAAATGTGGTGAATACAAATTTGCGATTCCAACAACATTAGTCTATCAATTTCCGTTTCACCATTACGACTGGTAACATTATTTTTCTCTGCGTACATTTATATTAAGCACTATATCTAATAATGTATAAGAAGTTACGCAAAACAGTTGCACCTCACATTTCAACCAGAAAAATAATTCACAGGTTGAATTGACGATTTGATTAAGTTTATATATTTAAAGCAAAGTACATACAGGGACAAAATACGTATTGGAAAATATGAAATGAGTCATTTTAAAATCGGTCTCAGGGAATTAAAAAGGGAATTTAAGAGAAAGGGAAAAGACGATTGTGTTTCTAATTGGCTACGTGGTAGTTCTTAACAGTCACCTTTCATAGCCAACTTTGAAACGCCAATGCCAACTGTTCTTTTTCGCGAACAGAAGAGAAATGGTCGACGTAAATACTCATCACTAATTTTCCCATACAAAATTACCGCGTACTATTGCCTATATGAGTATTATGTCATTATCTAATTTTAGTTTTGACCACGTTTGGTCTCTATTTTAACTCATAATGGAGCCAAATTAAATCACGACCAAGCATTTTTTGTACATTTTCTTTAAAGCGGCTATGTAGCTTCATTTACCATGCTACCCAGTGACCAAAGAGCGCTATCTTCCATTTAATTATATACTGGTAGAAAACAAGCGCTAACCTTACAGCCTAAAAGAGAAGTGAAGTAAAAAAAAGGCATGAATGCGTTGCATGCGCGAGACGCACTTTGTCGTCTTCTTCAAATACTAGCTCTATATAAGTATTACAAGTGACCTAGCAAAATGTAATGCGCTTGAAAATCGCAAGATAATATTTCGAAGAAATGTGGAACAAATGATATGAGCGCCTCAACAAAAACACAGTGTCACGTGACACTGATGACCATTTCTTAGAATATTATTCGTGTGGCTTACGGCTTACCTACATAAAAAAGTCATGGAGAAAAATGAATTTTTTTCTTTGAATGATAAACTTAAAATAATGAATATAAATTTTATGCGAACATACTATATTTTTTTTAAAAAACAAACGTCGGATAAAATAAATTGAAGCAATGTAATCTATAAGAACCGGAACGATCTTTCTTCGCGGTTAGAAGAAATGTAGAAACACCACACGTATCAAATAAAGACGTGTGTAGACTTACCAAACTTCAGCAACAAAAGATGCCTAGTCAAATCAGTTAACTCACCTGGAAGAAAAGAAAAGTAGAATAAGTAACAGAGCTTTGATATAATAATGTCACGGGGGTTTCGTCGTTTGCAAGTGGCGAATCGAAGCGGGTTTCCTCCCCTTTTTTGCGGATATTCAAGCGATTGCCCAAACCAAATTGCTACAAATCTTCACAGCAGAAAACATCGAATCTATCAATCGGGGTGAATCGTTAAACTTTTTAGGTGGCTGCAATCGGTCGTCCTTACTAAGACAACTCTTTTGTGAGACATAATTGGGCAGGATGGATCGCATTCCAGAATTGACAATGATGGGCGGCAATTTTTTTATAATTTTCGACGTCGGGGATTATAAACGTGCGTAAATGAAGTTTTCACAAAAAAAAAAAAATTATAAAAATCTACGTATGGACAGATATGTAGGTAGTACGTATAACTTACACCACTTACATGGTAGTGAAGGTGTCCAAATATCGGATTTACTTGCTTGTTTTTACATTAGATAAATAACAAAGTTTTCCGGGACAACCAATAAGGGTGTCTTATGATGACGATGATGAAACTTATTTTTTCTCACTTTACAAAACAATTTGCATGTACAAACGGCGAACTTATTATTTACATAATATCTTCCAGTTAATCATTTCACGTAGTTTTATTAAATTTTAGAGCGTGGCAACTATTTTCATAATACATAGACAAAATTAATTAAGCACATATAACTAAATAAATGAAGAAATGTAATATAATAAATAATAGTATTATTACATGAAATATAAAATAAATGTAATGAGAGTGGAGAGCGAATGTAACGTAACAAAGGAGAGAGGAGAGGAGGGGTGGAGGTAAATATATTATTTTTGGGATAAAAAGTGGTTTTTTATGCAGCTTTAAAGGAGTATAATGATTATGCACTTCTAACAATTTTGGGAAGTCTATTCCATTGTCGGTAGGTATGCACAGCAAAAGAGTTACGAGTAGAATGACGAGTGATGAGTGGGAATTTCAAGAGTGTTATCCTGCTGGGAAGGAAGGGGAACACTATGACTTCCAAGGAATTTAAATTTGTCCTTCAAATATTAAGATGATGTTGGGTTATATAACATATTATATAGCAAGTACAGGGTATGTATATTCCTGCGATCACTTGAAGTTGCAGAATATGCTGACATTGTCAAATTTACGTTGACTAAATATGTATCATAGCCAAGCGTTTTGTAGGCGCTCAAGTTTATCCAAGATTCGCTCATTAGCGTCCACATAGCAAACGTCAGTATAGTTCAGAATCGGAAGAAGCAATGATTGAGTAATGATTTCCTTGACACTGGCTGGTAGGAATTTCTGCAATCGTCGAAGACTGCGGAAGCCGTGAAAGAGACATTTACTAATTTGATTAGAGTCCGACTGCCATGAAAGACGTTCGTCGAAGAGTACACCTAGGTTTACGTTTTATTAGTACGCCCTCGTATCAATCACTCGACCCGCGTTCTTATCCATCAGCCCTCTAACTCCCCACGTCAAAACTTCGATCCAGATTCGGCAACTGGCAAAACGTTACATATCTTTTTATTTATATACACACTTACTCTACCTACACACATACCTACCCGTACAGACATACATTTTCCATAAATAACTTTTTTGGATTCCCAGGACTCAAAAGCGTGGAGATCCTGTGCAAAGTCAAATTATTAATTTTGCTTGAAGATAATAAATTCGCTATTTACATAATTACGTGTTACACGATGTATTTTTTTTTGAGAATGTAAAAAAAAGAACAATTAAACACTGAGGTAAGATTAATTGATTTTATAAACATGAGACTTACTTACATTTACTATATAGCTTTAAACAGGATTTTAATTAGAGCAAAGTTTAAGAAGTATATCTTTGCAGCTGTTTCAATCTTAACTAACAAATCGTACACAAGTTTCCTATATCCATGTGGCGTAGGTACCTCAGGGTGGGTGTATGTACCTTTGTGCTTTTTGTGATATTTATTAATGACGTTTGTAACATGCCAACAAAAGGAAAAGTAGTATGTCTTGCTGATGATATAGTCCTGTTATTATGAGGTAAAACGTGGCCGGATTTTTAAAAGAAATCTAAGTAACGGTTAAGTGTTGCTATGGACTGGCTAAACCACAATCTACTTTCACTAAATTACGAAACATCTAAAATGTTAGCTTTTAGTAAAACAGTTGCTTAGCCATCAAATAATGTCAAACGGAGTAGCGCGTTAAATTGATAAAGTATCTTTGGTGTTTTTACTGATCAAACTTTTATGGTGTTTTGAACATCTCAATATATTAATTTAAAATCGTAAAATTATGGAATAATAAATATTTTTGATTTGATTTGATTTTTCAGTACAAAAATATAATAACTATTTTTACATAGAAATAATGTATGTAGGTACTACTAATAATTTATGAAGGTAGGTAAATAATGTATGCAGGAACACAGTTATTTGCTACTATGAGAGCAATCCGAGATAATCCGTGAAATCGCCACATTAAAAGATGAATTGCTTTTTTTTTAGTATCAATCAGGTCCTCCAATTTAACAACATGAAGCCATAGCATCAGAATTTTCAACCAAGATGTTTACTTGTGACCTTAACAATTTTCTCAAACCTATTCAAAACAATTATTATCTCGGTAAAAACGCTGTGTTCTTATTTTATGTGAAGGATAGCTTGGTCGTTCTCATGACACACGATCGTTTATAAGGATACGACAGGCAAGCAAAGGACCTGGATTTTGGAAATTTCACTTGATACTGGCAGATTCAGAGATGACTAAATCAGCCTGGTGATTTTCAATTCAACAGAACCATTTTGCTGTTTATTTGCATAGGAATATTTAATAATACACATATCTATACATTATGAATCGAAGCTTTTCCTGAAAAAAAAAGGAAAAGGACCGAGCAGGGTGTGTTTTTAATAGGGGAGTAGGTCTCCTTTCAATGGATGAGAGGGGACGGGCGTCTCCATGACGACGCTTTATGACGTCACAGCATCGGATCGCCACACTACCGAAGGGAAAAACTTGTAAGGACCAAGTATTGCGCCGCAAACCGATGAATCCTTACTAAGCGACTGAAAGAAAAAGCACTCAACTACGCATCTATTGGCAATTTGATGGGCTTCGTTCGCTGTAAGCTCCCGTATTGAAATGGTACGGTACATTAAATGATTTTCCTTAGTCAAGAAGTCACGTTCTTCATAATGTATGTTGAATGTAAAGCAATTGACGACTATCGCGGTGGATTGACGTTATAATTAATGTAAGCAGCGTAATGTGTCTGCGAATTGGCATAACTTAATCCCTCTTATACCAAATTTCGGTACAAAACTTTTAGACGGCCACTCATTTTTGAGTCCAAACCTTATAAAAACGGTGACATTATAAAATATTAATCTTATACATAACTAAGGCCAAAACGTAATATATTTCTACAAAATCATCAGCGCCGAGACAGTAATAGATCTGTTTCAATAAATGTTTTTGAAAAGAATCTCAGTGATCACGACCGAAATAAAAATAAATTTATCTTGTTAATATGTTATATTTTATAGGATAAAAAATCGCATCAATTAGAAATATATATATTCAAATAAAAAATAGTTTCACCACAGAATATTTTCAATATTTTACCAATTTATTAATTTTTTTAGCAGTTCTTCGCGCATGTTTAAAAACATATATGCAGCCCCTAGACAACAAAAAAAACTTTCATTTTGAATTGTTGTTTAATCAGTGATTCGTTACAAAAATGAGTGACGGGCGCAAATTTAGAATAAGTCCTCTTTATGCTGATTTATTTAGAGCCACAGAGTCGCCACACAGTTGAAGGTCAAAGGGGCCACACAGTCGAAGATCAAATAGAAGTAGCAATAAATAAATTCAGCACTTTCTTCTCCCAAATTGGTCAAATATTCTAATCAGAACCTCACAGATTAATCTAACAAGTACACAATATACCTTACAGCACACACATTTTATTCATGCAGCCAACTGATGTTGAAAAACCAAAAAATTGTATTCAATTAAAAATAAAAAATCTTCAGGGATTGACGATATTGCAATAGATATAGTAGAACTGACACCCGGTGAAAGTTGATAAGTTAACTGATATATTCAATATACATATATATCCATTCGAGATGGATTTTTTTCCAAATCGATTCAAAATTTCTAAAATTATCCTCTAATCAAAAAGGTTCAAAAACGGACATAATCAATTACTAAACAAAAGCGTTGCTACCTGTTTTTTCCAATGCTTAAAAACAGTAAAAGTTGTTAAATTACCTCGGAAATAAGAATATTTTACCGCAGTCTCAGTTCGGTTTCAGAAAAATAGAGGAAAATTCGATGCACTAAACAATATCGTGACAAGAATGTATAAAAACATGGACAAGAAACTTTATTCGAGTAGCGTTTTTTGCGATTTATCTAAGGCGTTCGACATGGTTAACCATCAAGCATTACTCGCTAAACTAGACAGATATGGAATCCGAGGAAATAGTCTGAAATGGTTCAACAGCTATCTTATAAATAAGTTCTATAACTAGACGACTGCACGGGTAGCATATTGAAGAGAACCATTTCCGATGAGTTTGAAATGAGGCGCGTAATTCCACAGGGAACCACCCTGGGACTAACCCTTTTCATTTTATATGTAAATGATCTACCATCTGTAGTAACTCATCACAATATAACTATGTATGCAGATACATAGAACACTTGTATAATGTGCACGTGTGAAAATAGAGCACTTTGTGAAAAGGTTAAACTGTGAATTGGCTCTGTTAAATACTTGGTTCCTGGAAATATGTCTATAAACACATCCAAGACAGTATCTATCTTTCTATATCGTCGAAGAAATAAGGTCATCAATCCTCACTATTTAACTATCGGTACAAATACAGTAACTAATATTAAAAACCACAAATTTCTTGGATTAGTTTTATATGAAAACCTCTAAGATATAATGCTCACGGTGAGGAATTGAGCAACAGGCTTTCTAGCGCCTCTTTCTTATTACGGCAAATAAGGAAACTGATCAGCATTAAACATACTAAAACAATATATTTTGCCTATTTCAAGTCAATGCTCCGTTACGGGACTTCCTTCTGGTAGCAGTGTATCGCCGTTTTAAGGCAACATATTTTCTCCCTTCAAAAACGAGCTATACGAATTTTGATTAATCTTGACTGTACTGAATAATAATAATGGACGTGGCCATTTCAGATCTCTCAGTATACTCACTCTACCATCACTATATATATTTACATGCATAAAATTGATATAAAAAAGTTGAAAACTCAAAAGGAAAGTTGCTCATTTTACCAGAGATAGACATAATTTAGTCCAGTCCGTCTTTGGAATTATTTAAAAAAGATTCCAACTACGTTAGAGAGGTGTATTATAATAAACTACCCGACAATATTTTTTTAATGTAGAAACTGGAAAATGCCCAGTTTATGTCCAAATTAAAATGCTACCTTATTGTATGATACGAGTATCACCGAATTCTAATTAGATGACAGATAATGTCCATTCCGTTTTTTTTTTTCATTTATACCATTTTATTTTATTTTTATTTTTGTAAATATATTTTGATGCACTACTAACATTGATGATTTTTAAATTTTGATTATATTTTAAACTACTTGCAATAGTTTATTGATACTTTTTATGGCATTTTCTTTCGAATTCTACGCAGGTAATTAAGGCAATTGTATTACAATTAAGTAACTACGTATGGTTTAATAGATTTCAGCAAATGACAATGATCAAAATAAAGTGTCTACCTTAGAACAGACGGCAACCTAATTAGGTTTTAACTATAGTAAATTATAACTATTGTAAATCTGAAATTGAATAAATTAGTTTAATTTGAATATTAACTATTATATTATTATGACTATTTAATTTTCACCAGAATCAATTGTATTGTGTATATTATTTTCCTTTTTATATTCCATATTATTTTCTTGTCATATTCCATATTATTTTTTATTTCATGACAATTTACCTGATAATTTTCAAGTCAAAATGTTCTAAGGTAAGGTAATATTTTAATAGTCTTTTACTATATCATGTGATTAATTATTTGACTGACTGTAATTGTATC
>JAOPUG010000276.1:27427907-27439693 GCA_027564375.1 Micropterix facetella | reverse complement strand
AACGGGTATGCTGAAGTCGTCAAGCTCATTAACGAAAAGAATATTTATATTGTTGTGGATCTTTCCAAAACCATTTACACTACGGGCATAATACCGCATGACTCGTGGAAATCAACTTTTATTACTTTCGCAAAATGATTTAATGCAGAATGATGCGATAAGTCAGAACGATCAGTCTCATGAGTCACGTGCTGAAAATATTCCTGAAATGTATCGGAGTCGGAAAAGAGCATCAGCAACGCTCGATTTGGCTTCAGGAATGGACTTGGCACCAGCGAGGCTCTCTTCGCTCTGCAAGTACTCATTCAACGCTGCTGAGACGCGAACACCAAGTCTTTGCATGCTCATCGACTATGAGAATGAATTTGACAGAGTATGCGATGAAAAACATCTGGATGCTCCGAAGTTGGCCTAGACGCATATCCGAGTTATCAGCACCATTGCCAACCTTTTACTAGATACAAAGTGCCACAATCCGGGTAGATGGAACCGAAACGGACGCCTTTCTCATCTTAAGAGGAGTACCTACGGCAAGGATCCACACACTCGCCGATATTGGTCAATATGTACTCGGAAATGATAGTCAGATGAAGCAATTGGCGGCCTCAACAATGGAATTCTCGTAAATTACACTCCAGTCAATAACCTTAGTTGTGCTGATGACACCATATTATTGGAAACTAGTGCTGAAGAATTGATTAATAAGTAGGTCGGTCGTGTCAGCACCGCATACCACCTCAACATAAATAAAACCAAAGTATAGTCATCAGAAAAGAAGGCAATATCACTGCAAATATTTAATTAAACGGACTCGACTACGTGTCCAGAAATATAAGTGACTCGGCAGTCAGGAGATCAGGAGATAAAGCCAGAAATGTTTCGCACCAGCAAGGATCTTAACCGTCCTTTAAGGATAGGATTGGTCAGGTGCCATGTTTTTCCCCTTTTTTATATGGCATGGAATCATGGACCCTGACGGATCCTTGTGTAAATATATACAGGAGTGGTACAACTGCTTTAAAGACGACCACACATCATTGGACAGCGAACTACGTCCCAGAAGGCCCTCAACAAGCCAAAATGATAATGCCATTGATCCAGTGCCGACCCAATTTCCAGTGTTTCATCAAATTCCTTACTTGCCTAGTCACGGGCAAGTGTGATTTTTGGCTAATTCATCCGAAGTTGAATATGCCGCTGAAAGGGATCGATTCGAACCAAGAGAAGGCATTTAATTATGCGTGATTCGACGGTCTAATTGAACACCATTCTAGGGGTGTTTTCATTAGGGTGGAACCACTGGGACCAGTTTGTGCATTAACCGAGAGAATAATCTATAGGAGATTAAATTTCGTTTGTATGAACACGTATGTGTATTTTTTCCGACCAAATTTTAGATATTTTTTGAACAGAGGGTACAACGAGTTTAATAACTAATCATATTAAGTGCTTTTCCACGTACCCAAAATTTCAATCGATAAACGGAAGGTTTCCCAAATCGGATCAAATGCCGTCGACTTATCTTGTAAAATGTTAAGATGACTTTTTTATATAGGTAGGTATAATTGCCCCTTCTTATCGCGCTTAGTTTAGTAGACAACAAATAAATAATAATATGTCTTTGAAATAATTATCGTATTTAAAACAATTTCATGTGAAATAAATAATCGCCTATAATTTTATAATAATAATAATAAACTTAGCAGGGGGAAAACCCAAGGGTTTGTCAAATTTCGCCCCATATTATTAAATTCTGACTTCTCGTTATTTTTGTCTAACTAAACAGATGGAATGACCCCGTGCGACATGTACCTCATTTTAAGCGTCTTAGCATGGCCAAAACCTTTTCTTTGTGCTATGTCTACCTACCGTTAATTCCGTTTTAAGTAGTAAACGTGTAAAAAACGTAAAATTCTTACATTTATAGTATTATTTGACTTTTACGCGTCTCGTCACTCTTCTTTTTGTTATTTCCAGCGTTTATTCCGTTTTAAGCTCTACTAAGGCAAAAAACCGTGAAATTCTCACTTTTCGACATTTTTGCACACAGATGGATTGACTCCAGGCGACAAGTATCTCATTTTCATAGCGTCTCATCATGGCCAACAACTTTTTGTGCTATTTCCACCGTTTCTTTCGTTTTAAGCTCTAAAAATTAAAAAAAAACTGATTTTATGGATCTGTTGCCGAGGTGCTTTAATTAACGTTTTGCAGCGGCCGCAACCGCTTGCTCCTAGAGTGTGTGGTGGTCTCATTGTGTTTCGGAGCGGTCGGCCAATCACGCTTGCGCTAGCTCGCTGAGCCGCAGGGTGGGGGCCGCCGGCCTTGGGTCGTGTCTTTCTAATAGGTATGCCTTGAATCCTCGCACATCGCGCTGTCGCTCGCTGGGCATAGTAGTGGGGGGCGCATACTGTCGTGTCTTCTCATTCTCGCACGCCCTGATTCCTTGCACAAGTTGAGACGTTGCTCGTTTTCGCCTATTCTTTTTATCCGCTATGTCCACAACATCTCTCCTAAGTTTTCCTCGGGGCGACTATCGCGATGATCGTTCAGCGATTATTATCGTTGCGATTATCGTTGAACGATAATCGTTGGTTACCATTTTCCTCGAAGCGACTACGATTTTTTGATTTCACTCGACGAATGTATTCAGTCGCAGTCAATTTTTCGCATTGCTCAACTGCAAACAAAGTGATAAGTAGGGACCGGATTTTTTTAAAATAAAAAAGTAACCGATTTTGTAATAGAAACGAATGTTTTTAAGTCTATTTAAAAGTCCATTTAGGCTTTTTACACTTTTTATTTAAAACAGAACACGTAAAATATTTAATATAATATATTTTATAAACCAAAGCAACTAAAATACATTTAAACAAAATAAACCAGGTATTTTATAAAATATATTCTCCCATAAAATGTATCATAATATGTTCTCCCAGCAAATAAACGTTACGACTGACGATTATATTCACCCTTCTCCGAACGATTATTCGAGACGTACAATCGTCGTTAACAACTATGGCCAGATTCGTCCGGAGGAACACAGGTCCATAAGAAATGCATTGATATAGTGCTCAACGATTATCGTTGAACGATAATCGCAATAGTCGTCCCGAGGAAAACGTACCTTTACTCGCCGACGCTCGCGAATGTTATTTTAATCTGTAGGATAGTTGGTGGACCCCACTAATTCGGGGCGATAAAAGGAACTGTAAATAGAATATCTGTGGAACCTCTAGAATTATAGCCTTAGAAGACTACTTCAAGGAATGCACGTCTGCGTTTGGTGCAAATAAAGCAATTTCCCATAATATTGTCGAAATTGAGAGAGAGAGAGATCGCCAGGACGCGGTGCGGTATATGGTGGCTGAGGCGCGGGAAGTATTCGGAGTTCGCCCGCCCATCCAAGGCAAAGATTCAAAAGCGAAATTGGAAAAAGTCGCGTTCGGGTGTGGAGAGTATAGAGACCGCAGCAGGGCACCAGCTGATTGATTTATACCGCTTGTTTGTCACGATTTCCGCGCGCATCGCCGCCCGCCCTGCGCACAGTGGATTCTAAGCTCGAAAGTGTCAAATATACAATGGCAAAAAAGCAATATGTATTTTTTAAACATTGCGCACTTGCCTCTGTGGAGTGAACCAAAATAAAATCATCAATAATAAATCAAGCGACAAAATCCACTACACGACTAGCCGCCTGTGACCGGTTGCGAGCGACTCGGGAATACATTGGATCAAATAGAGCAACTCACTGGGTGACTGCCCCGCGATCACGATCGACGAGTCGCGCGCGGCCACACCTCGAAAGGCCATGCTCCTTCTAGTTCATTTATAGTGCCAAAATTAGCATAATCTAGAATTGGGAGTAGCAGTGTCCTTACTACAGTTCGTTTAATTGTCGCTGGAAGGAAATTTTGTAACCTTCGAAGGCTATGAACGCCATTGAAAATACGACGACTAATTTGGTTGGTATGTGCCTGCCATGAAAGAAATTCGTCTATGACTATTCCAAGATTCTTCACTGCTTTGGAATACTCACAGCTTGTAATACCTACTCAATAATATCAGCGTTCTTTTGGAGGTGCGATAACGAGGTTTTGTTAATAGTAGACATTCGTTTCTGGCTAGCAATCACAATCACGTATTAATTGGCAGGATTAATTTATACTATTTTTTTTAACTCAGGCTGATATGAGATCTTATTGAATTCATGACACGGCAGAAAGCAGATCGTCAGGTCTAGCATAGATACATTTCGAGATCATCAGTCATCTGATCGTCAGGTCTAGCATAGATATATTTGCAGATCACGTAAGTAATAATACGTAGTTAGACCTCGGCAATCGGGTTAATAAAGTAGAGAAGTGCAGAGATGATAGGAAACATCCTTTTCGGACACCAGACCTTAGTTAATTCAGGTCTGATACGCACTTAGACTATTAACACGCTGGTAGGAGTCAACCAATCTTACCATTCCTCTGGAGATGTTGAATGAGCGAAGTTGCTAATTAATGCGGCTCTTTGAAATACAAACATTTGAAAAAATACCATTTGGCTCTTTTGTCCTAAAAGTTGGCCGTACCCGGTACCTAAAGCCGCATCTACCGACTGAGCCCACTGTACGCCGCCTGCCGGCGCGCGGCGGCGATTGCGCGATTTATTTGAATTCCTGCCAGAAAATCGGTCCGCGGCGAGGGGCGAAACCGCGCCGCCACCGCCAGACCAGATATTGAAAATTCTGGTTGTTTTCGGGCGTGGGTCGAAAGAATTATCCCACTTATTGGATCGCACGGGATCCATTTACATGTGAACTTGTTATTAGAGGAGGCCGTGCAGCGACACGTGTGCGCCGCATATGAAGAGCAATTTATCGCACAAGGGATCATTCATTCTGGTTAACCATATCAGATATAGATGTCAAATATAGATAGTCAGGAGATGCAACGTTGTATAAAAAAATCCAAAATTATTAAAAACTGATTTTAACGCATGAAGTTGGTGGCACCCGACGTTTCGGCATTGTTGTAAACACAGTTTACAGGTATAATCACCATACGCAAAACTGCGTTTTTTTATAAGGTTTCATTCAAATAGATATTTGTTTGTCAGATGACTGTTTATCAACCCATTTAGGTCAAATATTGTAAACAATCGACTTGAAATTTTACATGGAGTAATCGATTACCTGACATCGTTATCGCTATAAGTTTTGAGATATTTAAGTTTACTTTGGTACAAGATGTTCAGGCAAAGCTAAAATGTCGCTTGGTGACGGTGGAGAAATTTTAGCTGAAGCTCTACTATACTTTCGGGAAACATCGTCAAATTTGGTTCGCGGCAAGCGGAAACAGATTACAAACAGTTCTGACTGAAAACGAATGAGAAAGTATATTTCACCTCACACAAATCATAACATACAATGATAATCGGATAGGTGACACTGGCACCGTCTAATGCTGCTAAGATATGAATTGCTTCTTCTTCTTCGGTTGCTCCGTCGCGTTGTAGCAAAACGGGATTATGCGGCATTGGTTGAACTTACTTGTGTTTATCGCCTATATGCTGACCCGAGTTAATTGTGGCTAGAGAATCATTAGATAATTGTTTATTTAACAGGTTTCTAATGATTCCGTGTAGCTTGGGATTCGATGGCCGCTTGTGTGATATGGTCGGCTCAACTTGCGGGGCAGCTCCTATCCGGGAGCCTCCACGAAGAGGGACTATCCTAGTGAAACCGCCGTGCAGCGGATCCGAAGGAATACCTCGCGCGGAACTGGACGGCTGACGCACTGGTCGGTTTACCAATTCTACCAGTTATGTTCACATTCTGTACGTTTTATCTCGGGGCGATATTACGATAAAGTTCGTTGAAAAGCTTCGGGGTGACGGGCTCGCCCAAGTATAGTCTTAAATCCATAGTTGGTCGGTTTATCGTCCGTGTTGTCAATCATCTGACACCCGGAGGGGTCTGGAAATGTATGTTCCCTAGGACGCGGGGGTAGGTGTCGACCTGTAATCATCTATTCTTAGAAACGGTCCGTTGGTTACCCGATCTCGGGTGGTCATTGTCAAGTAAAGGACGTACGGGATCTGCGATATTTCCGAGTGACGGAATGCCGCGTATAATATGACAGGTAGAAGTCGCGTAAGCTACTCTGAACCTGGAACCAAACGGGTGGATGGAGAAATCTGTCTAATAAATTTGGTGGTCAGGAGACGAGGGTGCCCTCTGGGTGCCTGATCTCAGGACTCGCCATAAGGGTTGGCCTCTGACGGGCAGTAGCGTAGTTGGATTTGTGGAATTTATTGTCCAAATTCCTTGCGCTCATCTCAGGGCGCCATAACGATACAGTTCGTTAAAACGCCTCGAGGGGCGGGTTCCGTTGTAGCATGGTATTAAATCTAACGTTGTTTATCTAACAGAATACCCATACAGCCGATTTGGAGGTATTTTTAAAGACGTTTTCTCTGAATCGGTTACGGCTTGTTTAAAACAGAAATAGATATTTTATATACGAAACTTTTCAACGAAGACTTTCATTTCTGGCTACCCGTTTCAGAAAAAAATGGGTAAAAGATTAAGCTATAATGCGTATTGCGATATCTTCGACCTGAGACATTTTCTAGGATATATCAAAGTTGACCATTTTGATTTAATTATAGCCTATATAGATGGGAGTAAAAGGAGTGTTTTGTATATTTTATTCTAAATAGTATCGAAACATGGACCTTGACGGAATCATGTAAATAATAAAATTCAGGCATTCAAATACCACTGCCACGGTCACGTTGGATACTAAAAATTCCATGAACTGGTAACGTAACGTAACAAACAAATTGAAATTGGAATTCCAAAAAAGATTAGACGCAGTAAGGCCCGTTTCAGAGTACGCCGGTTGGCCGGTTACACCACGTATGTGTCGCGTTTTAGAGTGTTTAAAGGTGCATGACGATTTCAGAGAAGCGCCGCCGCGCCGTACCGGCGGTTGAGTATTCTGACACGGTCGACTGAGGGCGATTTGTCCTAACTGTAACATGGTTCTTAATTTGGCATTCATCTGTCAATATCAATCGCCCAGTAATTAAATTTTATCTTATTCGATTCGTTTGACAGATTTTGCGCAGGTTCGTCAACTTGGCCGAGTCAAAAGAAGAAGCAAGACGCCAACACTAATAAAGCACAAATAATATCACATCGAATTTAGTCAATCGATTATATTTAATAAAGAACTCTCAAACGAGCCTAAACCATCACATGCTGCGCAATGTAGTAACGTTACTTTCCGGGATATAAAATACGATGCACGAGAGATGTAAAATTTCTTGACGGAAAAAAATCAAATTAATTCGATGATGTTTGTACTATAAAAAAATACATTATGGCATTTGTTCCATGTGTGTAGCACTCATTTTTGTTGTTGAGACGCAAGCTTGCGAGGAAGTCCTAGATGTGTATGGAGTGCCTGGAATTGCGGCTAACAGAAAATGAAAAACCGCATGGCAACAGTGATATTTAAATACAAACAATCTACTATCCAAAAACGAGAGCGACACTTACCTATATCATCGTTATGTCATTGCACTATTTCACGTTTTAGTTTTTGTATTTTAATGTATTATTTATAAAAAAGCAAAGGGAGCATTCTGTGCCAAAACGACAACTCAATTTTGAGTGACTGAATTTAGCAATCAATGTTACTGAAAAAACAGAAAACTAGCATTTAATAAGACTGAAGGTAGCACGCAAGAAAGTAAAAAATATATTTGATTTAGGAAATAAAATTTATAGTTTTTGCAATAAAATCAAAATAAAATTAAAATATTTTACGCATCGTTTTTAGTACATAAATAAAATAATTTTGTAGAATATTAATTATGATTTTTAATAAAGGTAATTATTTTAGTGTTCATAACAAAATAATGCAAGATCAATTATGTGAAAATTATATTAACTGCCAATTGACAGATATACTTGAAAATATTATATTTCCAGATGTTTTATGAGTTAAGAATGTAATTCGACATGACAAAAGCATGCTACACACATGCAACAAATGCCAAAAAGTGTTGTTTTTTTTTCATATTACATGCCAGCCAATTTTCGAAATAAAACGAGAAAGCAATAAAATAGAAGAATCTAGATGATACATACAACCGGTAAACTGAGGAAATATCTATAAAGATAAATGCCCTGAAAACCAAAGCACGAATCATCACTTTAAAACTACTTACAGGGCCAAGTTTAAGCTATGAGTAGTTCTAAGAATAACGAATAAATTTAAGACCGAGTCCAAAACATTACCATTTGAAACAGCATCTACTTATGTAACGAAGGTCACGAATAATATAACCGGTGACCGACAAAATACAAATGGGCATTATACCAAGCGAGAGATTTACTTCATCGTAGATAAATGCATAGTAATGACATAAAACGTTTGATCAAAAAGCAATTTTTGTATTTCAAGGGCAGCGTGTTATCAATTTAGTTTTGATTTTTTTTCTTAAGTTGGTAGCTCTGGGAGCGACGTGCTTGTCAATATTCGGCTCTGTTTCTGAACAAGTTTGTGACTGACAGTCAATTGAATAACACCACTTTGACGTGACGCTCTGCCATTTTTAGAGGTTGAAAATGTAAGATCAACGAATTTGTGTTAAATTTGGCGTTAAAATGAAATTAAGTGCAGTGGTGGTAAAAATATTGCAGACGGCCTTCGACGAAAAACTTAGTCAGAAAAAGAGAGTTTGGGATTGGTGAAAACGTTTTAAAGAAGTGGAAGATGATGCCAGATCTTGACGCACAAGAGCATCAATGAAGGAGAAACCATTGCAAAAATGAAGGAAATCGTTCTTTCAAAACGTCCAAAAAAACACAGAAAAAGCTAACATCTCGTTCTGGTCATGTGAAGCAATTATAAATGATATTTGGGCATGATAAGAGGGGCAGCGAAATGTTCCAAAATGTTTAGGTAAGTTGTCGTTAGATAGTGTTCCGGTTGACCCAAACTTGCTCCAACGCATTGTCACCGTTGACGAAACATGGTTGTGGGTACGAGTTGAAACAAAGGACTAATCCTCACAATGGAAGCAACCCCAGGAGCCATCTGAAAAAAGGCCCGTTAAGTTCGGACGAATGTGAGCGTTCTTCTTACTGATTTCTTTGATTACAAGGGCATAGTTCCTCGTGAATTCTTGCCAAGACGTCGTACGGTAAATGAAGATAATTATATTAATATTTTACGTCGATTAAAGTTAATCGTCATAAAATACCAGAATTAAAGGCCAACAACTCCTTGGATTTCACATCAAGACAATGCACCGACGCACGCTTCACTGCTTATTTGTTCATTTTTGACCAAAAATAAGACAACAACTCTACAATAGCCGCCGTAGTCAACTGATTTAGCTCCCTGGGATTTCCTTATCTTTCTGAAGATGAAAAAAAAACATTGCATGGACGACGTTTTAACTCCATAGACGAGATAAAACGAAAATCGCAGGACCAGCTGAATACCATCTCCAAAACCGAGTTCATGGGGTGTTTTGAACAATGGAAACGACGTTGAAAAAGTACATTATATCCGACTATTTTGAAGAGACAAAATCGAAATTGATCAATATGTACACCAAAGTGCTGGAAATGGTGCAGCAACGATTCCTTAGATCTTGCACCTAAGGAAATCTGGCTATTATTTTTTTTGTATCCACTCCACCGGCGTCCTTTTTTGAATGGTCGAATACAAATCCTTCAGCTGAGGAGAAATTTGTTGACGGTGCAGCAATTCTTTAAACTGCTCAGAGGGGAAGTGGTTAATCCCAGCATTTTAGAAAAGGTGAATCAATATGTCCCGAATAAATGATCACCTATTAACTACCTACCAATTTATAAAAACTTTAGAATAGTTACATATTGTATACGTATATCCATAAAATTCCATTAAATTATTTTTTAGATTACCAAGGACTGATTTTTTAGATTACCGCTTGATACTCGTATATACAGTAACTTATTAGAATATTTGTAGTTATCCTCAGCCACATGTATCGTTCAGTCGTATTAGGGCTAGGGTTGTACAATCTGAATTTGGAATTTAAATTAATAAATAATAAGATACATATGTCACGACAGTTTATTCAAACCATAAGAGGTAAAAATTCAAAAAGAAAAAAAAACGAAGGATAAAATGTCTCACCCTGGCAATTATCGTGAATTATAATACGTTACATAACAGATTTATCTAGCGAAATAGTGGAAATAACAGGAAAAAATCACAATATTATTACGTTTCCTAAATCTACCTACGTATTTCTTGAATTTGCTACACGTGTAGCTAGTAGGAAGTAATAATATACAATAACAAATCCTGATAATCCCCTTTTATACAACGCAACATTTCTTTTCATATAGGTAAACAATACAACAAATGGACTTGAATGGTCCATGACTATTTTTATATTATTATGCTAGTAGTTATATAAATAGATGTTCGCGATTGAATTAATGGGAAACGTGTATTCAACACAATATTGCATAGTTTTCCCTATCACCGAAAGTTGTGTAAGTATAAAATTATGTAAATATTGGTCTTACCTACGCAATTCAGTATGAACAAAAGGTTTTTCGTTATTTACATTAATTTTATATATTTATATAACATCACATGCCAAATTAGCACACAATTCTTATCTTTTAATGCACAAAGGGTCGGACTGAAAGATAATCAGGCCATGGGCGAGTATGTGCGATTGGATGAAAAAAATATATGATATTATGTAGATGTTGGAAATCTCTACACCATAAATACCCTGCGACAATCACACTGGTGTAGTCGGTTTTTATAGTATTTTTTATTATTATTAAAATTATCACCTCCTCGGAACTATTTTATGAGCTGGTGCTTTCATTTCAGTCCTCCAAGAGCATACAAACTATGACAAAAGGAGTAGTCCATGATAGATTTCTTTTACAAAATTGTAAGTCAACGGTCGGGAAACAATTTGAAGGCGGGGCAAATAATTCAAGTAAAAACCTTATATTATATTAGTGGATAATAATTAATAAGTAACATTAAATTATATATAAATAGGTATAAATAATAAGACTAAATCTTTATTGGTTTCACAATTCAACTGTTTGGGAAAACGTGAAAAGTTGATACTAGGTAGAAAACAAACATAGCTTCAGCTCGAATGCGCTTATGCGACTTTATATGCGCTCAAGTTTCTTTAAGAAACCGCCGTATGTCTTCATTACTTGTACTCAAGTATTTCAAATAAATAAATTTAAAAAAAAACAAAATCAGACTGATAACTTACGCAATCAAGAACTCTAATTCATTCAGTTTGGCTTGGCCTCTCAAAATCAATAATTCCTTTTCCCAATTGCCATAACCTTTCAAACACATGGCCAGCACTGGAGTCATACCGTAATTTTGTATATTGAAGTAAATCAGAGTATGCTGATTTAATGGTTGCAAAGAAGTCTTAAAACCGTTTATGGGTCAGCACCCTTCAGCAGTTATAAAGTAAAACACAGTAGCCAACATTTTTTTGAAATTGAGAGTTTTGCATATTTGGATTTTTGCATATTTGGAATCGCAGGTACTGTAGACGGTAACTGAATTTTTCATTCCATTTTCTAATGAAAACCAAAGTATATGCTGATTTCTAGTTAAGAACAAAGTAAGCGAATGTTGATTACTGCCATGAAACGGGTGTTTTTATAGAGGTATAGAACTTTAAGTTGGCAACACTTTTTTAACTGGCGGCCATTTTGTCAGCTGTCA
>JAOPUG010000276.1:27406996-27418662 GCA_027564375.1 Micropterix facetella | reverse complement strand
GTGTGTGTGTGTATGTATGTATGTATGTGTAGATACTTTAGGGTACAGAGAAATGTTCAGGAATCAAATAATAATTAAACCGCAAATCGTACTGCTAAGTAAACACGGGTCTTGCAAAAAACATAGTATAGTCAGGTAACAATGTCGCTACTGTTAGCCAGCTAATACAGGGAGACATGTATGGGCAGATTTGGATATCTTTGGATATTGGTCACTGTAATCCAAATAATTCTGAATGACGAATTGGGCATCAGAAACCTAGTTTCTTGTTAGATATCGCCTACTTTAACTAAATACCAAACATTAGCTCGTGTTAATTGATGCCGGTTTACTCTGCAACGTTTCAACGGAAAAGTATCAAATGCTGTTATTAGCACCCCCTCAGGTGATTAATCGTGTATATACTTATATGAGCTGAAAGAAGAAAGTGTCAATCAGCAGTTTTGGTCTTCGAAAGTAAGCTTAAGCCTACAAAATGTGCCCGTTCTCGCATGAGTATATAAAAAAATCGTTTCAATTATCTCAAAATAACCATAAAATCCATTAGACGAACGGGTAATGATTACCGCAGGTTGGTACACAACTGTATGTTTGCCAGAGATGATGAACTTGGCTGAAATTTGTAGGGTTAACCCGAAACGACGATAAGTTCTACCATGATAATATGAGTTTTTATACCTACTACGCGGAATATAAAGGATTTTTTGAGCAGGCTAACATCGATTTGATAGACCATGGTACAGTCCCAGTGATTATTTTACCTAGTCAGCGGTTGCGTGGTCAGCGGTGTCTAGAAGATTCTTACGTGAATTAGTTTCTGTGGTTGCAAAGATCATCGCTCGTGCAGGGTCAACGAGCTGGTAACCGATTATAGCAATGCTTTTGCATCGTACAAAACTAATAATGTGTCTAATCTCGGCGACTTGACACCGATGAGAGTATTAAAATACGCAATAAAGGATTAATGGGTGCACCGCCATCGGAAATAATGGGCTGATAGTAACAGTACAAGAGCTCGCTGCAGCTAGGTACTATACAGGCTTTTAAACAGCCGTCCTGTTTTGGAGAAATCCATTTTCTAAAGTTGGTAGAAGTTGCTCAAAATTGATTTTATTTATCCCATACAAAGAAAGAGACATATATACTAAGAAAGATACAACTATACGTAACTAGGTAATTAAAAGAAATAGAATAAACTTGTATGATATACGAGTAGGATTCAAAATGTTTAGAAAGACGAATATTTGGACGAATTGCCCTAATACGTTATTTTACACAGATAATTGAATGGCACAGTGGAATATATTTCTCACAGTCCGATGTAGGCTAGGGCACCTGTCGAAAAATGAGGAATTGATTCACGCAGTGAGCTGTCCTACTAGAAGGTGGAATGAGCCTCGTGGGAAGTAATGACTGAATGAGCCGAGAGGGAAGAGTTGAACCAAACACACCTAGGTTTCAATTGCGCAGTTTAAATTCCGTCGGCAGTTTTAAATGAATGCGGTAAGCAAACGATCTATGACCAATTGCTGTGAGGGTTTACATAGCAGACCTATTTAAAGATGGCGTTTATTAAAAATTAAATACATAAAAACATGGACTACCTACATGACAAAATCATCGTCGTTTAATTGAAACACGTGGTAAAGTCGTTTTTCTTATAATTAAAATTCTCTTTACATGGGTAACAGAATTATGGAATATCTGTATATTATTTAATTTTAATTTGTATGTTTATTAATTCATATATATTCATAATAATATCTAATGTAGATGACTTCCTAGTTTCGTGCAATAAAGAGCCACACGATTGAGGAAATAATCGATACGGCGTCAAAATTATGATCTGAATACATTACAATATGGTGTATTAGCATTGAGGAAAAATTAATAAGTAGATAAGGAATTAATTTTCGGTATACTCATTCAGTTTTAACTATTGTATGTATACTATGTAATAATATTAGATTATATTAAACTTTTATAAAAAGTTTACGAAAAGGGAAGCGCAATAAATCAAAGCAAGAATATTCGTAATGATAATTCTACTCTGAGAAACTAGTATAGAATTAATCCGTCAAAACGATAGACCTGACATGTTCACATCAAACAGATATAAAATCTGTAGATCTTACACCGTGAAAAATAATTTTACCAGACATAATTAATGGTGAAATGCAAATTGCTACTCTAATTATGTTGCACTTGAAAATCTGTTATGTTACGCCATTGTATGTAAGAAACCCACGTAACATCAATTTTCGATTAGACATAGGTACAACCATTACAAGTAATGTTATAACAGTACTTAGATCTCAACGCATTGTAATGTAGAAACACCAGTATTAATGATGCCACTGCGAGGTGAAATGTCTGAGTCGTCATCAGTAGTCCACAAAATACTGCTTTTATCGTACATAAATGCAAATTAGGCAAAGACTTTTCACATGCCGGCAACGGTCTGACACCTTCATACATTATCGAGCATGGAGTGGCATCTTTATGAGACCATGTCCATGTTTGACCATTATTGCAGGTAGGGAGATCGTTATTTAAGGAGCCCACGTACAATTTTATTTCTCAGTCTAAGCCAACAAAATAAATGTGGATATCGATTTGATATCAACATTGTATATCGCACCAGGAATTAGCCAAGGATGCATTCTATCACCTTCATCATCATGATAAGGATGTTATGACCTGTATTTATTATTAATGTTATGAAATGGCTTAGAAGAAATTGGTAGTTCATAATTTATCTTTCATTCTTGTTTGTTTAATTTTTATTTTTATTTTACATATTACATCCATATTATAATTAAATTTCGGGTTAAAAAGGTGGATTTATCTTTAATGCTGTCTCTTAAAAATTAGGGTGGGGGGTGTGGCAAGAAACAACCCATAATTAACTAACACTATCCTCAGCGTGCTTCTTGATATCACTGACAATCTTTGTATTTATTTTTAGTCAGACTGGTGATGTTTATTGCCTATCCACCACAGTATATTTTCGCCCCTAGTTCTTCTTTTGGAAATATTGCTTTGCAAAATGATGAAAAGCATTGAGCAGGGCTGACACCTATGAGAATGTGTCTAAGTCCGTCGCTCGTCGCGGCTTTTGTCATTTGTTGTAAAGATGTAGGTACACAATTACCTTCATGGTTATTTATTTTTATTTTAAAATTATCATTTCGAATGCCTGTAGTTGTTGATAGTCTTGTCTCAGTCCATTAGACCCAGTCTGGAGTAGGAATTTTAAGTTTATATGGCTGCTACGAGGTCACGCATTCGTCGTATTAAAACTAGCATTTGGAAAAATCGTCTCATTCGGATACCGTGTCCGATATGGAACGTATGCCACCATGGCTGCGATTTTCACCTACCTAACCTAGAAGGTTGAGGTTACCTGACTAGGTAAATACGTGGTAGTTTTTCCTTGCCCTACACATCGATGTTGGAACGCTGTTACCGTTGACTTCACTGCCCCGCTCCATGTCTAGTCTAGACCGAGGATCCCACTTTAATCAGCATCACGCTTCTAGCCATTATTGAAAAGTCAGTTGCCGCTTCCCAAGAAGGGTTATAGTATAATGTGATGTAATCCATCACCGGGCCACGGGGAGCTCCTCCGTCGCAAGCCGTTAACACTACAAGAAGTGCCAGGTTATTCGCCGGAATTAGGTATAGCCATAGCAGTATAAATTAGCCATTGCCAATGATTAAAAGGAAAAAGTCGTTGGTCGTACAGACCCCAAAATCAACTGGGCTCCGCGCATTTGCCATAATTATCGATTGGCGAAAGATTTATTAAAAAATCAGACCTACGTTACTCGAGTTATCGCGCATAGTAACAAAACTTCGGAGGATTGTAAGACTTGCCCCCCCCCCCCCCACTTGGGGTGAGCCGAAGTAATGAACGGAAAATGTATGCCAAATTAAGAGGGCGCCTCGAATACGTCAAAACTTCAACATAGAAATATCTATCTCCGTTAGTTTAAAATATGTTGATTTATAGCTATGTTATATTGAAACGATGTTAGCTTTAAACTACTTTAGTTATGTGCCAGCACCGGTGCACGGTGTGTTATGAGCTACTGTATTTTTATCAATAAAAATAATTACATAAATAATATCAGCAAATATCAAAATACTCAAAATCGACTATTATAATTGGATAATTTTTCTGTATTATATAAATTAAGTGTTTTTCAAGGAATGTTTTGATCTTATAAGTTCATAACATCTTTGTGTTCGACTTGACCCAAATATGGCCAAAAACTGACATTTTATAAAATTATTCCTTCTACCTGTTGATTTATTCCAAATTCCATACATTATCAAGGCATTCTCTCATATCTCCTATTTTTCCATGCTGAAACATAAAATAAAATCATAAGGCGGCTTAGAAAAGAGGTATGGTTCAATGGCTGTTTTTAGCAGCCGAGTTCATCGTCTCTAAAGCGGACACTTAATACGACATCTGCGTGACTGGTGTGGAACCACAAACACAATCCCGGAATTCGCAGAAATAAAAATTAATAAAATGCCAAGATATTTCGTCCGCCTGTACAATCACTGTGGCCGTAATGTAGCCGTAATCACTCTCTGGAGTGCGCGGGCGACCTGTTGCTCGGGATGCGATGTGGTGATGAGTGAACATGGGGTTTGGGCGAGGGCCGCGAGGGGTGACGCTCGGCCCGCGAACCTCTGTTTACTGCATCGTTGTTTACGTTTACTACACTCGCAATTCCACCACCACTCGGTGTGCCCGCCCCCTACGATGCGGCGCGGATCTACAGCCCTGGGACCTGTCGACGCGGTGCTCGCCCGACGCCTTGTATGTTTACGAATACTAGCCGTTCAGGGATGATCACGCGAATGAACTCTAACGTAATTCAACCCTGCATTGATTAACGTAATGCATGCATTGCTTAACGTAATTCATCTCACAGCAATGTTATCATCCACCATAAATGACCCTAATGCTACCGATAATCAAATGTGTGGATGTCGTGCACTTGGATTAGAAAGAGCGTTTTCAATAAGTATGCACCCGTTACTTTCACGACGTACGAAATTTCTACCATGTCTCAGAATTTCGCAGTTCGCTAAAGTTACCTCTCTCAAACAGTGCAAAACTGACACTTTACAATCAAATTTAAGTGACTCCAGTGTGCATTTAAACAAAAATAAAAATAAGTGTCTTGTAGTAAATTTCTTAATATTTAGTACCATGATGAAAAATTTCAAGTTTGATTTTTTTCTGAATAAAACTAAATAAAAGCTGAAGCCATCACCTTTTTGTAATTTGCATTTTTCTTGGAATCTATAGGGGCAAACAAACACCTTGAAACTAAATTTGTAAAACCTTCCAACTAAATGATTAAAATGTGATGATGCAATATTTTGTATTCTTTTTATTTTTTCATTATAATCTTCCAAAAAAACAAATAAGATATTATTTGTCATGGGAAATTTCAGAAGAATGGTATCTCCGAGTAAGCAATAATAGGTTTTCGGTATATTGGCTACCGCTGGTATTTCGCTTGCCGTAAGAATGGTATCTCCGCGCAGCAATAATATGCTTTCGGTGTATTGATTTCCGCTGGTGATTCGCTTAGTAAATCATTCTGCTTGATTTATCCAACAGCGGCGCCTTAACATACTTAAAAATCAGCCCATACTCTATTCTGCAGATTTGATTTGCTCGTCACCCCTTCTGTCTTTAATTAGGCAAGCGTGCTTTCTAGAAGCAGGATTTTCGTCCTCATTCATTTTAACCTTTAAAAAATATATGTTGAAAATATTATATTTCATTGTATATATTACATATATATAAAGGTC
This sequence comes from Micropterix facetella, assembly GCA_027564375.1. NCBI lineage: Eukaryota > Metazoa > Arthropoda > Insecta > Lepidoptera > Micropterigidae > Micropterix > Micropterix facetella. The sequence goes on along the minus strand of JAOPUG010000276.1, from coordinate 27,412,818 downwards.
ATACCAGCGTCAAATAGATCCCCCTCCGCGCCGGTAAACGTTAAGCCGCGCCAAACTTTTCTTCCAACTTCGAACTCCTAATATATTTTCAGAACGTTCGTGTACCTCACGGGACATGTAATGTCTCGTGCCTAGTGCCTTTTTCTAATTTTGAAAAAATGCACTTCAGCGTTACAGAGTCAGCGAGTCAGTGATTAGCATAGCTATATATTACGACGATGGGGTGTAGTCATTATCTTATAAATAGATAATATTAATGAATTTACCGCGTAAAGTTTTTTAGCATCCGACATTTCGGCGATGTTGCAACCGCCGTTGTCTAGGGTCGACTAAAGTGCTGTCAGTTATCATCCGTTATTCTGCGGGTAGGCGGTAAACTGCTTCTATTACTGCGTAGATTATAACGGTAGTGGGGCAGCGGGTTCGGCGGGCGCGAATTTCGAAAATCCGCCGTGCGCACAACACTCACTGTATCTTGTATTGCGTCCTTGCGTTCGGCGATGGTCATTGAGAATATTTTAAAAAGCGGATTCCACGTAGCAGAGAGTTTGAAACCGTCGTCTCTATTGAAGTTCGACGTTCTTCTTATTTCTATGGGTTCCCGGATCATGCACGGAATGTAAAATTGTTCATTGGATATTGTTCGTTTTTAACACGCTTTGCTGTCGAGCGATCAGTCGAGTGGCTATAGGCCGTTTCGTTTGTCCAACTTAGGCTAACACACAGCTGCATTCGGTTTTATACACACCCGGAGTTTGCAGTGGTATTGCACATCCTTTACAGGCCTCGGAGATCGAGCTATATTTTAGGTCGGTTTGAAGATCGTTTATATCTAATTTGTTTAGCATCTTACTTATTCGATCTGTCGCGGCCTTGACGTATGGTAAGAATGCTCTTGATCTGCGCGGCTTCTGAGTTTCGTCTGTATTGGATCGTGTGCGTTCCATCTCCTGCGGAAAATGTTCAGCGTCGCATACATCGCGTGCTCAATTCACGAGCGACGTTTGCACTGAATGTAGATGGTAGGGACGATGGTGTGAAGCTGACATGCAAATATCTGTCCGTATGTGTGGGCTTCCGATATACTGTAGGTATGTCCGAGAGTATTGTCACTTCTCCTCGTCACGTTTACATCCAAAAAAAGCTAAAGAGCCGTCCTTTTCTACTTTGGGTGTATGGAGTTTAGATGACCCAGGAATTCTTCCACCCTTTAGGATGGTCTCGTCCACATAGCGAAGCCAAAGAATGGTAGGTTTAATTTTGTAGGTTTTGATTGCTAGTTCCTCAAAATGTTCCATGTATATGTCGCTAACTATCGGCGATACAGTGCATCCCATTGCTACTCCGCCGATTTGTTTATAATAATCGCCGCTCCACATGAAGTAGCAGGATGTCAGGTACTGTTAAAGCATATCGGTGTAGCTAATCGGAAGGTCCTCAGACCTTAGTTTGTCTCTCACCATTGTAAGGCATTCCGAAATCAGAAAATTCGTAAAGAGAGACTCGACACCAACTACGTTCAGTTCAAACGTCGCTCGGAATCGAGCACGCGATCTATGCGACGCTGAGCATTATCCTCAGGAAATGGAACATAGATGTCCTGGTTACAGAAAGTATTACGAGACACGCACACGATCCAATACAGATGAAATTCAGAAGCCGAGTAGATCAAGAGCATTCTTACCATATGTCAAAGGCGTGACAGCTCGAATAAGTAAGATGCTAAACAAATTCGATATATAAACGATCTTCAAATTGAGGCAAAATATAGATCGATCTCTGAGGCCTGTAAAGGATGTATAACCATTGCAAACTCCGGGGGTGTATAAAATCGAATGCAGCTGTGGGTTAGCCTACGTTGGACAAACGAAACGGCCCATAGCCACTCGACTGTGGGAAGACATCAAAGCGGTTAAAAACGTTCAGCAAAAAAAAAACGGCGATCTGCGAACACATAATATTGGATAGCGGAACTAACCACTGGGTGCAATTTCAAAATCCCATTGTGCTATCCAAATAACAATTTTACTTTCCGCGCATGATCCGGGAAGCCATCGACATAGGAAGAATCCCAAAATCCAATAGAGATGACGGTTTCAAACTCTTTGCTACGTGGAATCCGTTTCTTAAAATGTTCTTAATCGCTTAACCCAATGACATAATACAAGATACAGTGAGTGTTGTATGCATGGCAGAATTTCAAAATTCGCGTCCGCCGAACCCGCCCTCCCGCCACCGTTATAATATACGCTGTAACAGCAGCAGTTTGCCGCCTAAACGGAGAACAACCAATGATGACTTACAGCATTTTAGTCTACCCTATACAAAGGCGGTTGCACCATCGCCGAAACTTCGAGGCTAAAAAACTTCACGCGGTAAATTCGTTAATATTATCTATTTATAATGTCAAATAACCGCGATAGTTTTCGATTTCATATATATTTTCAACATATTACATGGCAGTGGGCTCCAGGTATTTTAAAACTATCGCGAAACCAATATTATTTTGGCGACCATACGCCAATATGTGGTACCTAAAGTGCAATAATTATCATTGCTTCATAAAAGATATAATGAAAAGTAATAGAAATAATATTATAATAAAAAAAGCAAAAAAATGTAGTACGAAAAGAAACCATCAGCCTTAACATTATTTATATGGCTTTTTTGTTTATTCATAATTACTTATATATACAATTAGGATTAGTTTTAGGAAAAAAACAAGGACTTAATGGTTTATTACCAACAGAAAAGCAACAATTTTGTTGGGAATGTATATGTATTATTAATGTAATATTGTTGTATGAAATAAATGTTTTAAAAACTCGTTTAATTAGGGAAATGGAGAACAGAGTGAGTTTATGATAAAATCTATAAAAACGTTGTCGACATTTAAGATCCGGCGTCAAATAATTGCCCTCCCTTCAATTTCAACACCCTAATCCATTGCTTCAATTATTATTGTCAATGAGAGACGTTTATACTATAATTTGAATGTAATTCCTACTTTAAGGAATTTGGAACACAACAATGTCGATAATGCAAAGTTGTCCGGAGGAATATCCTTAACCTCTTACTTAGCCGGGTGAAGACGCCGTTTTTTGCTTGATCCAATTGCTTGGATTTTTTAGCACACAATAAATCCTACACTTTAGTTGAGCTCGATTGCAATTATTACAATATTTATTATACAGGAATATGACTGAATTTATATTGTTACTAAAAATTTTCGATTTTGATGTTAATACGCGACTTTACGCGAATGCGGTCTTTCGTTAAATTTGTAATCAAAGACAAACAAACCTTTTTAATATTGATTTCATTAGTAATCAGCTGTAAACAAGCGGTAATTGGTCGAACGGCAGTGGGTGTTTTTTTTAAAGGAAATTACCCTTTATCGTTATTAATATTATTTTACCTACATAATACATATTAAATACAGAGTATTATGTGTTTTCATTGTAAAAACGCAAATGAAAATGAATGACGGTATAGAGGGATTATTGGTAAGGGAGCATTTTCAGTCCAGAGACTGGTTTTCATAGCTCCCCAGTAAAAAAGACCATTAGCATGATATAAGAAATAGGCAGGGGTAGTTCATGTTTAGCATAATTCAACTAAATTTTTCATACCGATTCAGCCTAACTATCCAGGAGTCGCCTATTATATAGCGTGGTAAAATACTGGGGGGACCTATTCTTATGGGTTTGTCGGTTTTATACCAAATGGAGGCTGCTTAAAAAGTCAAAATACCCATATACTTATTTCACAATGAAAGTTTCTGATTCCGATAAAGTAAAACACTAAGTAAATAATGTTTATATTGTATTTAGTGTTTTTCAAAATATTCGTACTGACAATTTATACACCTTTGCATTCTTTGAAACCATTGGGAAAAGTAGTTGATCCAGTCTTCTTTAGAGGTTTCTTCAATGGCTTTTCGAACTCTATCACCACCGCTTCTGGGGTCGTGAACCGTATACCTCGAAGTTGATCCTTGATTTTTAGAAACAAAAACAAATCACAGGGTGCAAGATTCGAACCGTATAGGGGATGCGTCATTAGTTCCACGTTTTAGGACTTCAAAAACGCCGTTGTCGTCTTAGCGGCATGGGCAATGCATTGTCGTGATGGAGGACAACTCTGCTGCGAGGCCACTTTTCACAATTATTTTCTAAAACACTGGGCAAGCAAATGTTAAATTACCAATCTGCAGTGACTGTTCTTTGGTTTTCAAGATAAATTGTTGTATAATGTCTTGCTAAGAAACAAGTACCCATCATTTATTGAGTGGTTCGACGTTTCTTTACTTGATATATTTTGAATAGTTAATTATATAATCGTTATACTGAAGAGTAATGCACAATATGTTTTTGGAGCGAAGCTCTTTTACCGGGATTACGCGCGGCGAGAGTGAACCGGCAAAAACTGTAATGGGACACTTTTCGTAAGACGCTTTACCGTCAGAAGTGCGACGCGTTTTTTTTTCTTTTATTTGTGGCGTTCCACACAGCTTGGATGCTATTTGATCGTCAGAAGTGCCTGTACCCCTCCCCACGGTCCCCTCCAAATTAACCAACTCAACTCTCCGTTTCCCAACCTCCGCTTCCTAACCATTCCCCGCTTTTTATTATTGACGCTCTCTAGCGGACTGTAGCGAAACTAGTGTAGATACCGCTATAATCAGTATATATGACAAATGGCAGTGACAAGTAATTCCCCAGAAGGATCGAGAATGTTCTAGAATGTTGCAATTTCTCTTTTACCGAATTTATGTATAATTTTAATATATTTGTAAATATAATAATAATAATATTCTTAAGGAAAAAAGTTGTTCTTTTATTTATTGTAACATACCAATATCACAATAAAATAAACATTGAATTGGTTAAGAGCGTCGCTCCCATCGGGTTTCCCAAGACACCTCTGTTTTTTTTTAGTGTTTATCACTGCTTAGTAATAAAGCTCAGCTTTGTGTTTGTCCTACAAAATTGCGCGAGCAGTCAAGTTTTCTCCCGACTTTTATAAACACTAGACTAACCAACTATATAATTACCTCGACCCAGCTGTTTAGTTAGGCTGTCGGGGCAGCTTTTGAAATCGGTTGAAATGCTTTCACAGAATCCCGCGTCGCGCCTAGCGTCGGTCGATTCAAAGCGCGTCGGTCAATTTTATTAATGACGAATTCAATAACGTGACTTGTCAACAGGCCATTGACCATTTCATATCCATTAATCAAACCAGCGAACGGAGCGATAGAGGAGGGACCGTCGACGGGTCTGACGCTCCTCTCTATAGCGTCCGTTATGGATTATTCGGCCGTCAGCCGTGAAATATGAAAGCTTTTAAGGGGTAATATTCCGGATACTTAATATCGATTTTGCGGTAAAAAATGGGAAGCTATGTATATTGAAGTTAAGTTATTGGATTTCTTGGCGGAGAGTCTCACAGGGGATTTTATATTGATCATTAATTAATTCGTTTTACCGATTCGCGGCAAACTTTCAATTTACTGATTTTTTATGTATTGTTCACTTGTATTTCTGTATTTTGTATTGCCCTATTGTACATTGTGTCGCATTTTGTATTTTGTATGATATCGACGAAATAGGCACTAATAGGAAGATTAATTTCCGTATATGAAACCTCATCTATTATTAATAACACATACCTATTATTTTGCATTTTTTTTTGGAGCGAAGCTCTTTTACCGTGAACGCGCAAAAAATGTAATGGGATACTTTTGGTGAGACGCTTTACCGTCAGAACTGCGAGACGCCTCTTCTTCTTTTATTTGTGGAAATTTCGCGCAGCTTGGTAAC
>JAOPUG010000276.1:27289356-27310380 GCA_027564375.1 Micropterix facetella | reverse complement strand
TAATGTAAGAAACTAAATTGATCTGCCCAGTGGGTCGTTACCGACCCACCTTAGTTTTTCGCTCGATTCTAGAGCTACCAGGGGCTAATAAATGAAATACAATTATATAATCTAATAGCTTATACATTTCTCAGTATCCCACGTAAAAACTATGACAAACAAATAGTAAAATCATTAAAAACTTACATTCTGACTCTCCCGATGCGGACACCAAAAAAGTATGCGTCTTCCGATGAGCACAGAAAGCGAGCAACTAATTGAAGAGTCGTAAAATATATCGCTAAATTAGGGGCAGACTTCCGCCATGCCCTTGAAAAAGGCACGAAGCGATAAATGTTGAAATTCACACTAAAAAAGAAGCAAATGTGTTTTGGTCGTTAACGACCCACTGGGCATAAATGGGTTAGGGATTAAAATAGCAATACCCGTTTTATTACAGTTGTTTTTTCGTTCTATTTTCCCCTATTCTAGTTTTTAAATTGGTGATGGCAGCCCTACCCGCCGACAACAGTTATTTTCCAGGAAGAGCGTTATAATGCTACAGTACAATAACAATATTATAAAATGTTATAGCTTATAACGTCCAGCCTTACTAAGAAACACCTATTGCGTCAAGTTGTAGGCAGAGAATTGTTTTCAGGTTTTCCATCCCATAATTCTAAATTATTACCAGTATTAAATGACTTTAATTTTCAGGTCCGCGCAGCCGTAGAAAAATCGCTTTCGGATAAAATTGATACTGAAAGAGAAAACTACAAGTTGCAACTTGCTACTATGGTCGGAAAATTAAAGGGCGTGGATGATGCACTTAAAGGTAATACCCAAAAGATCTCTTTTTATTAGATATATAACCGTGTGTCTGGCTGACTGTCAGTCTGTCAGGTCGGTCTATTTGTCGGAGGCCACGATAACTCGAGAACTCCCTGTCCGATTTCAAAATTCTTTCGCCAGTGTTTCGAACTGTATCTTGAAATGTAACTTGTAAGTTTCAGCTTACTACTATTTGTTTTTTTTTTCAACAGTGAGGGCCGAAACAGACAAACTAGCGAGGCAGTCTGTGGCTCTTTGGACTGCTGGAGAAGCTGTGCTGAAGGCCTTGAGAAGGACCCCTTCAATTCGAACAGTTGAGGATCTAACGTTAACATCTCTCCAAAAAGAACTCAATGCAATTCAGTCAGCGGCAGGTATACTCTATACATTAATATTTGAGCATAAACTATAGCAACTCTATATATTTTTATAGAAATGTTTATTATATATATAAAGTAATTAATATGTTGAATGCCATAGGGGTTCACTAGTAAAGCTTTATTCAGGACGGTCTTATGAGTCGCCGGACACATTTTTTGTTTTTTTTTATTTTTTGGTTTGATTTATAAAATCAATTCTATATAAAGATAAACATAGCCTTCAGTTGGTCTTCTATTCGGTAGGTCCTTATCAATGTAATTACTGTTTTTCACACTGGCCACTTTGAACTTGAATAAATTTGGTTTGATATGGAAATTAGTATTCAAATAGATGATAGTCACAGAGTCTGTACGACGCCCTGATGTAAGAGAAACTCCATAAATTTTCTTTCTGATATGGAACTCAAACCGCAAATTACTGTTGAACAGTGCCCAAAACACAAATGTTTTTTACCAAAACACAGTCCTTGAACCAAAACACAAATTATCCGTATCCGTGGATCCACTTTTAACCGCAAATGCCGTCACTCGGAATAGCTTCACTGTTCACCTTCATGCGGTGGAAGTAGGCGCTCGTAGCCTCCCAGCCAAATCTCTATTTCACCTATGGATCATGGTCTCTCCAGGAAAATAATTAACTCATCTCTAGAAAAAAATATCAAAAACTGCGATTTCCGCATCTCAATTATTATGGCCTCGAAGGAGGAGTGAATGGGTGGTAAGGTGAACGCTCACATGTGGCAACAGCTGTCCTAAACCTACCACAGCCGGTCATTAGTCCGGAGTCCACAGCTCAACCCTAGAAGTGTAACAATAGTAATATGACGGGCCCGACTGGTCGGTGAATTCCATGGCAGCTCCATTTATATTTACTTACTACGATAGACCTGATGCTATCCCAAATACTGATTCTGACACAAATGCTAATTTAGCTAACATCTGTCTCTGGGTCGACACACACGGAATAGCCAATAAGTCTCAAACGATTATAATTGGGAATCAGTCGCTAGTTTTATCGCTCATTGGCATATCTGTCCCACCTGTACAGCTTCATGGCAATAATATCGAGTATTCTAAGTCCGTGAAGGACTAAGGCTGGTTTCAGTGCCAGACCGACCGTCGGCCAATACGCACCTCGACGCTTCGGTCCTGACGACATGCAATGATTGCTCATGTCGGTTTGAGCTTTCAGTGTTCTCCTGACTGAAGAACAGCGCGGGCTGGTACAGTCACAATGTATGTGTTTACAGATTCTTTAATTGCCGCGTATTATCTTCGTAGACGTTTCAAGAAAAGACGGTCCTTGTATAACATATGACTAATGTTCCATAGTGGTTCACGAAGCCAAACTTCGTTGATTACAGGCTCGGTATCGATGTTTGCCATTTTGCAGATGTTTTTTGATGCTTGCGATTGTTCACCGGTCGATGCGGCACTGAACGCAGTGATATACTCCTATAGCGCATCGGTCGACCGACGTACGCAATACTAACGCACCCGACCGACGGTTTTCGTACGCAGCGCATAGCTCGTCTGCGTGCGTACCGTCAGTATGACACTAACGCTTCCATACATTTCCATACAAGTTAATGTATGCGACCAACATACGCACCGACGGTGGGCCTGGCACTAAAACTGGCCTTAGGAATAAACATTTGATCAGTATGTAACAAGTGCACGTGATATACATGCATCAGCTTTACGCTGCTAGTGTATAATATAATAATAATAATATCTCTTGTGGCAGGTACAAATCAGCGAAACGAGTAAACGAATCCTCTTCAGCCTTTATAGCCACTGAAGATTGTAGAATTTTTCGCTGGTTAAAACAAAGATCTCCGTTCAAATTTTACTTTTGCCTTTGTTAGACTTATGTCGATATCAGTTACCTAGATGTCAACAGAAACCATTTCAAATAAATTAGACTAAAAAATCAATGCAGTATATGACAAGATACGTATATGACCTATGCAAATTTATTATTTTTCCTCGTCTATATTCTATGGTGGCTTTGTATTTGATAGCTCAGAAATATGCATATATTTTCCATGCTCTATAATGTACTAACAATCCTCCCATCTATCTTAATTTAGTTTAATATTTTTATTTATTTTTAATTTTTATGTCTGTAATTTTTATGTTCGGTATTTAAATGACACTTAGGTCGACTCCAACAGCGATGAGTCGTCCTTTATGCAGGTCCTAAGGACTATCTTCCATTGTCCAAATCTGCCACTTCGAACCGCTTATTCTTCCCATAATTTTAACTCACATCGGTGAGCTTGAAGGCTGTGTATTGACATGATTCTCAGTCTTCTTCGATACAAGTCAATGATTTTTTTTATTTCGTCTTTTATCAGTAGTATTTCGAGGTATTCATGGATCGAGTTGATTTTTGAAAATCATGCAGCGTTGACTTATTCCTTTTAAGACATTGTTCTGTAAGCGTTAGAGGATTTCGATGTTGGAGTTACTAGCCGTACCCCACGGTTGAATGCCATATCTCCATACAGGTTTGAGGATTGTCTTATACACAATTATTTTGTTTTCTAGGCGAAAAGGCATGAGCCACATCATATTAGCCAGTATATTCCTTTGAACTTCGTGTTAAGTTGTATTCTCTTATTCCTAATGGTTTTTCCATGTGAGCTGTCATTAAATGTATGAAGTGCATACTTCCTTGTAAAGTGCATACCAAGTATTTAACACAGTTGTTATGGGGTAAACATTACTTCTCAATTTCACTGCAGGGCAGCTTCCTGGTCATTAAGCAAATGTAATGTGATTTGACATTGCTGCACTGGCCTTTATTCTCCACTTGGAACTCCAAGTTTAATTTTGTCGAGTTGGATTTGCAATATGGCAGGGGCAGTTTGAGAGTCAGCACTGCTCGACAGAACGGGAGTGTCATCAGCGAAAGTAGCTGTCATACATAACACCACTGGTAAGAGGAAGGTCTGCAGTGTATATGGTGTAGAAGACAGCACCGAGCACAGATTCTTGTGGGGCTCCAGCTCTAATTTCGTGAAAGCCATACCTGCAATGCGATGGCTTGTTAAGTATAATCTGTCCTAAGAATGCTGTAGAATGGATGCAGCAGCCATCACCTTATTTTGAGCAATAGCCCTTTGTGCCAGACTTTATCAAAAGCTTGCTAAATGTCTAGAAAGGCCGCAGAACAGTATTCTCTCCTCTCCAGACTTTGACTAATAATGTCATACACTCTGTGAATTTGCACGATCGGAGAGTGTTCATCTCTAATTCCAAACTGGTGATCAGGGATAATTTTATGTTCTTCCAAGACTGATTTCAGCCAAGATAATATATATATTTTTTGCACACTTTGGAAAGGTTAGTTAACAAACTAATATGACTAAATGATTACACTTCATTTGGAGATGTTTCTGGTTTATCTGATAATTTGTAATACATTCCATAGCCTTGGGAAATAAGGCATTCTCAAGATAGCATTAAAGAGGATGGTCAGAAAATTTATTGCTATTTTTGGTAAGTCTTTAGGACATTGACTCTAGAAGGTCTTAAAAGAGCTACCGAAAAAGGCAACAATAATAAACATATATAATTACATAATTCTGTCATTCAATAACTTCGGCCGATTTAAACAATGTTTGGCTTTTTGTGAAGATACCACCAATCTGGGTTAAGTTGTGCTCATGCTCTACATAGTTAAGCTGAGTCTGGGTTTAGGCAGAGGATTTAGGACATGTTTAAGTTCGTCACTTTGGCATGTCGAGATTTTCCCTGTTTTCACGTCAGAATAGTATCCTGGCTATACCATTGCGTCAGTCACTTCATACCATTCGCAATTCACGCAACAAGTTTATGGAACCAGCATTTAATTACAATAAGGAAGGAAACCACACTCTACTTTTCAAGTATCTTTGAAGAAGCACCACTTGCCCCTCTCCAACTATTTCCTTCCTCATCCCTTTCCTTAGTCTTGAAGCATATTGTGTTTGATTTTGTTAATATATATTTTATTAAATATAGTACGTATTTGAGCGAATGTCAGCCAATCAATTATTTATACCAGAGCTGTATTGTCATTATACAAGAATTTAACAATAATATCAATACAAATGGTGGACAGTAAGAGATTGCCTAGGCAATATGCCCGCCCGCATTTTGTGCCTAGTGTCTAATGTACCTATATATAAATAACATCTAATGTACCTATATATATATATATATATATATAACATATTTTAAGCAATATTGGTACAATAAAGACTGGTTCATTCATTTAATAGCAATGTTACAAACACTAAAATAAGTTTGTATGGAGAACGAGAGAAAGAAGCGCTCTTAAGCTTGTTAAGTAGATCTGGTTACTCCTGAAAGGATATTTTTTGTAAAAAAAGAGATTCACACTTTTTGGTGTTTATTTTCTTCAAAATGGTGATTCAATTAACGTATCTTCCATTTGTTAGCAAACGATAAGGATGAGAAGGAAGATGGTGCGGTCAAATCGGATTCAGAGCTGGAAGAGGGTGAAGTGTCCGACGAAGGGGAACGGAGACCGGAAGAAGTGGAGCCGAGGCCCATTTGCCGCTTTTATTCCAGAGGGCAGTGCACTTGGGGAGTCAATTGCAGGTAAGGTCGCTCTGCTGGTTTGATAGTACTACGGTATTAGAAGGATACAGTAGGCGAGCCGTGCCGAGGCAGAACTTATACCGTGCCGAGGCACTGTATAAGGCGAGGGAGAAGACAGTATTTTATTATTATCCATGTTATTAATTTAATACTTTATTAAGGATTTTGGCATTATTCATACTATCTGTGCGGTATGCAGTGTAATTCATCATCATATCACAAGATTTAAAAAAAAAGATAAAAATTTCACCTATTGCTGACAGATACTATTAGGTACATCTAATCAGTTTTCAATTATTGAATCTGATATTCCCCATATGAATGATGGAAATATGTAGTTCACTTCACGCATTTGATGATGGAAATATGTAGAAGACGTGTAACGGAACTTCTCAATGTTGAATGAAACGCTTGTTGTGTTTGTGAAGATTTTAGTTTTCTCTTTGGGTAGTTACAATAAATGTGATACTGACCCTTACAAAATATGGACTCCGTATCTGGAATGCGTACTCCTGTACTGGTCGTACATAAGCCTTAGAGGCAAGCAGAAAGAAATACAATTTCTAGTGAGATTATTATTATGATTATTACTATTTATTCTGGATAGACCTGGCAGGTTTGCTGATAGATCCAGATTAGATCTTGTGAAGCTAGTCATAAACACTATTAACAAGGATTTATGTACAAATCGAGTCTGTTTTTAAATTGATTAACAAAGTTTGACTTGTAACTTCAAATGGTAGTTTATTCCACATGTCCACCACTCTATTTTGCAGAACATTCTTAAGAGGATTAGATTTAAATTTTGCCCCATTGAGTTTTTTTGCTGTGACCTTGAAGATTTGTGTTAACGTTGAATTTGTGAATATTCTCTAGCAGAAGTACATCGTATTAATTTGTGAGAATTTTCTGTCTCAATCAGGTCATCTCTCTGTCTTCTTTGTTTAAGAGTAGTCGGTTCAAGTAATTCCAAACGATTTTCATATTTCCTATTCTTCAGGCCTACTGGTATTTTTGTTGCCCTTCGCCGCACCTTTTCAAGGACATCTGCATCTTTGCATAAGTAGGGGTTCCAGAGCTGATAGCTATACAATAGGTCTCACATATGCCTTGTAGATCTTAATAAATACCTCTATTGACAGTCGGTAAACAAGCAATTTAAGGAGGCCTGTTATTATGATGAAAGTTGGGTTGTTCTGTTTCACTTCAATCAAAATAGTTCCACTTCAATCTGTTTCACTTCAATTGAGTACAGTATGGGAAGGTCGAGAATTATTTGGCCAGCTACTGGTTTTTTTGGAATCTTTATTATCTGCGGATATCCATGCAGATAGTTGATAATTATTTCTTTTTTGCCATTGTTTATTCGCTCGCTTAGTTCCTGTTACAGTTTCTTTCTTAAAAGTTCATTTTGCTTAGGTGGAAGATAAAATTTCATTTTGGTAGTTACTATACTCTTGCCTTTATTTTTTAAAACACTGATGGCATCTTCTCTTGATTTTAGTGATACTTTTAGTGGTTGTGGCTTAGAATCTGTTCATTTTCCCAAACGGAGTACATAAGACAGGATTCATAATCCTGCCAGTAATAGAGAAAATATTTTGTGTATCTTTCATATCGTTTTCTTTCTGACTACTTGCATCGTCAAAAGTAGTCTCTGGGACATTAAACACAATATCTTTGCTCTATGTTTCCTTTAGGAATTTCAACAATGAGTTGTTCGCAATTTTCTGCTGGGGTTTTAGTTTTCAGTTTTTTGACTTCATCGATCAATTCCTCGACCAGCTTTCGAAGAACGGGGAGTTCTTTTAGCCCCTCTTTGCACAATTAACATTTATTGTTCTACACAGCTCTAGCAGTAGTGACGGTAGAATGTCAAATTTTGCCATTATGGTCAAAATTCCCACATTATCAACATTAGTTTTGATTATTTAGAGATCAACTATTTATTACCTTTTTTTTTAAAATAAGTTATTTTCACTGCTCTTAACACTTCCACGGTTAGTCAGGGGTCCATCTCAGGACAATGAGACAAAAACTTTACTATTTTTCCAGTTTTTGGCTAAACTTTACGAGGTACGCTCACACTACTTTGACAGTTTGAGAGATCATTTTCGTGATCGATATTGTATGACAGTTTGACAGCTCATACATTGTCAAGTTGGCTCTTTTCATAATAGCAGTTGTGTGCAAGTTTCCTTCAAGGTAGGATGCAATACGGCTCTTATGTCCTTCTGCGAGTGCACAATTTTTAGTCGCGCTCCCTCTCGCTGATATCCGGCGATAGGGCTGTTTTGTCCGATATGCATTACGGTATAATGTTTTGTCCAATGTGTATTACGGTATAATTTTTTTTATTTAGCTCATGAGCCAATTGTCTGTTTTATCGATTCGGTTGGGGTCGTTTTTAAAAACTTTATTATTGGCGGTCGCTCGCAATTCACCAAGCTAAAGAGGGCATTAAATTCTTGATGTATCGATGTGTCTTTTTAGCCCGGTTTTTTAAGCGGACACGGCCACTGTGATTTCGCTTTGATAATCACTCCGGCTTCTACGGATTCGGTCATTCGAGTCTCTTTTCGTAGACATGGTGTCGGAGCATCGGTATTGTTTCAGCGGCTCTTCTTCTTGCAGAATAGTGTAAAGTTTAGATAGTTCGATGGAAAGAATGAGTTGATGGGAGTTGAAATGAATATTGACGGGCCTTCGAGGCTCCCGTCGACGCAGACGGGAAGCAGTCGGGGGAGGAGATGACGCCTTTGCGGCTTGCAGGTTTCTGCACCCGGGCGTGACGGACAAGGGCAACTACTCCATGTTTGAGATGGTCCGCGCGGGGCCGGCGCGGCCGGGGCTGCCGCCCGCGCTGCAGCACGCGCTGGCGGCTCGGCCAGGCGTCCCCGGACACCCGCACCCCGCCTACCGCGACACCGCGCCGCCGGAGAGCCCCTGGGAGCGCGGCCTGCGCACCGCCAAGGAGATGCTCAGGTACCCCCATCCCTTTATGCCGTTATAAAAGCCTCATCGACCCGAACTATGCTCATGAAAAGAGGGTAATTTTTTAAATACGTACGATCCCCGTAACCGGTGATTATCTTTGCGCACCGGGATGGATTAAATGGATCGATTCATACTACAGTGGCTTCTCTGAATTATGTGTACATTTCGAGTTGTCGCTTCTTAAAGTACGTTTTCGACATTTGGAGATTCAGTACTTTTTTTCGCAGCTTAACGAAAGCCTTAATCGAGAAAAATGGCAATGACTTTAAACTTAGTTTTTAATGTACAATAATTTAATCTACTGAAAAAACTAAAAATGTGTAAGATCCAAAAACACATTTTTCCATAAATATTGAATCCATAATAATTGTATCATTCTACTCGAAATATTTTTTTTCGGTTTGTTGCTCATTTCTATTGAGGGTTTGTTCGGTATATGTACAGTTTAGTCTATTGTCCTATGTAATTTTGTCACGGTTTATATTTTTTAAAACATTAAATTTTACGAAAACTCAATTTTAGAACGAGTAGGTGTAATGCAGAATGTTTTTTCTGTGAAGATTATCTTTTGACAATGAACTGTAGACATTGCGAGAGGCAGTTTTTTAAATCTATTGTAAAGGTGCATTATAACAATATTTCCAGTAAAACAACTTATTTGATGATGCTTCACGGTTACCGATCTTTTAGTATTCGCGCATATTCTGCAGGGTTCAACTTTGAGCGTTTTACCTTTTGGTCCGTTGTACCATTACGTAGGAAAGGCTACATAGTCTGATAAGTGCTGTGCGTCCGTTTGTCCGAGGACTTCCTGCGGTCTGATCTCAACCAAATTTGGATATGTAACCTTCCAGGGTGATCCTAAGCACAACTGGGGTGGCAGCAAATTCGATCCAAGTCATGCACATGCTGCTGCATGTGCATCCGGGTTTACTCGGCCCGGAGGAGGATCTGCCCAATAGGTAGAGCGAGCATAGCGTATATGGGTATTTTTGGAATTGTGACGGCGAGAGAAATTTATCGAAATTAGTTTTAAGCCATTTCGGTTAAGTCAGGTATTACCTAATGGGACGGGCCAAAGTTGCAGATGTATATTGCTACGTTTCCTGTTATTCTAATGTATAACAATGATATCGCCCTAAGAAGTAGTAGCATTCTACCGTACGCCGATGACATCAAGCTGCATAGAAAAATTTGTGTTGAAAAAACAACCTTTTCTCTAAAAATATAAAAGTTTATTCCTCACGGAAAGACTTTTGTTCGTTTTCGACGTTCTCAGAGAGAAAAAATAATATTTTCCACAATGCCAAGAAAATAATTTGTAATCACATAAGTAACGGAAGATAATTGTTTTTTTCTTCTGGGGACAGACGCGGAACGGTTGTATCGCATTTAATTTTTGGACGGTGCGTTGGTCGGTGGCATCAGGGGTTGCTTTTGGAATGGTCAGATAAGAAAGTAATACCGGGGAGGGAGTGTAAAGAGCGTACGTTGCAGGCTAGCGAGTCAGCGGCGCGAGCGCGAGGGCGCAGACTTCGAAGAGAAGCGGCTGCACCTGAGCGCGGGGGCGGCGACGGGGACGGGTGCGCCCGAGGAGCCGCCGCTGCCGGGGGCGTCGCCGCCGCCCGCTGCGCTGCCGCCGCCCTACCGCCAGTTGCGCCACCAGGACTACTATGGGTATGTCTTGTCTTAAACTATTTTCTTTCCAAACTATTTTTACATTTCATACTTTTTTACATTTTTTATCACCGGGTAAAAATGATCTAGCGGCGAACCCAATTAAGAGCGCATCTCTCCCAACGTCCAAACTTCAAAATGGAAAAATCTATTGCCGTTTTAAATTATATTATTTTATGACAGTGTTACCTTAGGCGTTGTTGAATTTGTGCTAATGCAGATGCGTTATGGGGCTTCCAATTGTTGCATTTTTAATACGGTAAAACACCATTATCCCAAACACCCATTTATTGTCGTTTTTTCTATACTTATAAGATAATCCTTATAAAAATAATTTAACTTTAATTTATAAAATTGATAGAGTGCATAATGCTTGACGTTTTTTGCATAATGCTTATGCAACTTGTGTTTTTTGCAAATGTAATTCGATCAACTTTATCAACTTTACTTACTCACCTGATACTTCAGCGCTCGCCCAGTGACACATCAATTAATTGTATTATTTTACTTATTACAATAAAATACAAACCGTAGGACGTCCATAGACGAAAATTAACTGGGCTCTGCGCATTAGCCATAACTATCGATTGCCGAAAGATTTTTCTAAATCGGACGCAGTTTACTTGAGTTATCGTGCATACTAACATTGTGGCCGAAGTAATATGACTATTACTTCTTGATTAACATTTTTTTTTTTTTTACATTCTTTTTCTGTTCAATGTTTATCTCCATGCCCAACAGCCACAAATGAGTTTTATGCAAAATATCAAACATCTCATTCTTAGTCACATAATATTTAATTGTTGTCTCACTTGAAGAAAGAGGAGCAATCAGTTTCTCGATGCCACTTACCGAGCACAAATCAAGCCGCTTCAATCGCCAGTATTGCAAAGTAGTTTTTGATTTGGCTTCTTTTGAACTTTTAACACAATGAATTATCTCCAAATACTGTCCGTTAGTAAAGTAAAAACAAATCAACACATTCACAGACAATAACCTTGAAATTTTATATCAAAATGCTCTCGAAAAGCTGTATGTGCAATATGTTCGGTTACCATTTTGTCACTGAGCGAGCGGCGCGGGGGAACGCAGGCAGGCTCTTAAGCACTTTGTGCCACGTGTTTAAAAATGACAGTGTTGGGTAGACCTAGGTGAGAATGGGTAAATCTCGAATCAAAAGTAATGTGATTCTAAGTAAACCTGGGTAAACCTAGGTTTACTCAATCTTCTAGCATTACCTGTAACATGTACACTTGATATGGTTTTTCCTTCTTCTCTGAAGATGCATCCATCCTTTCAGTTGGTTAACTTTTAGTTTTCTGGGTGAAACCACGAGTACTGAGTTTATAAAAATAACTGCAATATTGTTATAATATTTGATTTTATGTGAAATATCATGTACTAATTTATTGTATAATTTTTAGATTAATTTTCTTTTATGTAAAAATATAAGGATGTTAATATTTATTTAATAAGAAATAAAGTTATTTTCACTATCTGATTTTTTGATATTTCATTGTTACTCTTGGGGGTAGTGTGGATGTTTTTGTAATTGGATTTCTTCACCTGGCTGGAGGACCAGTCTTTCAAAAAATGTTTTTCACAAATAATGTTGCGGCTAACCGCCGGCAACTCAAAATAAATAAATATGATAGCGTGCGGTGATGTCACTGCGACGATCCTCTGAAGTAGGGGCCTCCGTCCCACCAGTTGATCGCTGCTTACGTGGCGAGCGTCTATAAACGCAAGATCGCAGCCACCGTTGAGGCACTAGGGCTGGAGCAGCCGAGCGGACACTCCTCTTAGGAAGGCTCCACTGAACTGGATCAGTGTGGAAGCATAGCACATGCCAAGTAGTGGCGAGACAGGAGTCGCCGCGCCCACCGGTCGAGTGACTCTTAGAGGAGACGCTGCGTCCACCGGTCCAGCGCCCGTTGGTCGCCCACCGGCTGCCTGCCGACCGCCTGCACTTGGTCAGTCGGTCGTTGCTGCTCACGGCGTGGTGGCTTCAGGTGTTCGGGGAGAGAAATCTGGATAACGTCTTCTAAAATTATTCATCCATTCAAGACCACCCGTTTTATCCTTGTGCCAGTTTTGAGGAACATTAATTTTGTTTATAACCGGCATCTCCTATGCCACTCAACGACATTCATTCAAAGGAAGACCATAAAACATCCTGGAACAGTTAATGACATATTCTTTCAGCGATAGCTGCTGCTCATTGGTGAATATTTTTTTGGCATAATAGTTTGGTGTCAACCTAATATTATATTGTTTCCTTCAATTGATTGTTCTAACTTCCAGTTTTGTCGAAGTCGGATACGGAATATTGGATAAGCTTTTACCTTTTTTTTATTAATTACAATTTTTTTTTAATTGGTTCTCTGTAGTTGTACCATAATTTTCCGTTAATGAATTTGTGCCATTGTTATTGCTGTAAATTAAATAAAAATGTATAATTTTAAATTTATAGCTAGAAAAATATTCCTAAGGGGAGGATTCAAGATTCAAAGATTCAAAATGTTTTATTATACCTACTTGTGTATACATTTTAGTCTCCGTGGTTGGTGAGCCTGTGGAGGTGTGTCAGCTAATGTTTGTGTTGTTGTTTTATTGTGAATCTATACAAACATGATTTTAAATTTTACTCAATAAAATTGTGCAAAAATTCTATAGAGTGTGTTATTTTTGTTTTGTGTACTTATATCTAGATAATTTTACATGTTACTTAATTCTAAGGGGGCGAGGGGCCCGTTCTGGGTCGCGAGGCCATCTTCTGTATTCCACTTTATCTCGACTGTAGTTGATTTCTCCAATTCTGTAGTTGGTTCGTAGTGGGTTGAAGTCTCCGTGAGCCAGATAGGCATCACCAGGGACCTCCAAATCCTCTACCCCGATGCTCGCGATCTTGTCAAGCATGCGGTGGTTCAAGTCTTCGGCTCTAAGATGCCAAGCTTCGATGTCAGCCATCTCCCATATAGCCTCTGTTTTTGTTCTCCGCGGCATCTGCGCCGCGGTTTTAAGCGCCATTCTATATTGACGCTCGATTTTCTGTAGGTTCGATGCGCTGTACCTCGAGAGCATTTGTACTACTCCGTAGTCCAGTATTGGTAGAATACAGGCTTGAATAATTGCCAGCTTCGTTTCAATATTTGTATTTGAGTAGTAGCCGATGAGGGGGCCAAGCATTCCTCGAACTTGTTTCAATTTCATTACCACCCGGTCGGTGTTCGGGCCCATCTTCATGTGTTTGTCGAAGATAACTCCGAGGTATTTAATTTTCTTCTGGTACGGAAGCTTCTGATTCTTTACTCGTACCTGTTGTCCGTATTTTCTTTTTTTAGAGAACATGATACATTCAGTCTTTTCAATGTTACATTTTAGACCCCATCGCGTGTAGTAGTCCACGATGGTGTCCGCCGCCCATTCCGATCGTCTGGTAGCGTGGTCCGGATGCGATGCTCTGTTCAGAATGCAAAGGTCATCAGCGTATTGGGAGAGCTTAAGACCTTTGATCCTGTCGTGCACATCCCATATGTCGTGCACGTATAGATTGAAGATTACTGGTCCCAGGATGGAGCCCTGTGGGACGCCGTGCGGGGTCGGCTTCTCCTGTCCCTCGGTGGTCCGAAATCGTCCTTTTAGTTGCCTGCCTTCGAGGTAGTTCTCCAGGATTTTGATAAAGTTATTTGGAACGTTTCTGTTCTGCAATTTCTTCACTAGGCCTTTGTGGTTAATAGAATCAAAGGCTTTAGAGAGATCCGTAGTTATCATGGACACGCTATCTCCAGCAGCGAGCGCATCCGTTATTAGTTTGCCAGTTCGAAGAATCTGCGTCTCCGTTCCTCTGGCCTGTGTAAACCCATGTTGGAAAGGGGGTTGCAATCTTTTAATTGTGTCCTTAAGTCGCCACAGTATTATACGTTCGCACAGCTTGCCCATGATGTTGAGCAGCGTGATCGGACGGTATGAAGATGATTGTCGATGGTCTTTGCCGGGTTTGTGCAAAAAAATACACACGCCTGTCTTCCATCTCTTCGGGAAGTACCCTGTGGACAGTATAAAATTAGCGAGAGGACGGTACGCCTCCAAAAAGACTTCTCCTCCAAGTTTGAGGGCGTCTGCTTTGATGTTATCCGGTCCCGGGGCTTTTTTATTCTTAAATCTTTTCAGAGCTAAGTGGATTTCAGCTTCTGAAGTTGGGTCAAGCGGCTGGAAAGGTGTCGATTTTTCCGTCCCCTCGTCTTCACTGTTGATTTGTGCCTCTTTTACTATGGCCGCGTCCGTGAGGGAGTCTATGGTCTCTTTTTCGGTCGAGCAGCCCCTAATATTGGGCAGTTTCATTATTGGCTTTTTCATGTTCCGTTGAATGCGCCACATTTGTTGCCGATTGTCACGGGGGTCTTCGAGTTTCTGGAGCCAGCCTTTCTCTGTGTACTCCTTCAGTGCTCGTTCCGTGCCTTTTTTCACTTGTCTGTAGATTACTTTAATGCCGTTAACCAAGTCCGGTTCGCGGAATCTATTTTTCCAACAGAGTTGTTTGAGTTCATTCCTGATGTCGATCATCTCGTTGAGGTCGGGAGGAAGAGTCTCTCTTCTTGTGGGTTTTATTAGTGGAGCATGTGTGTCGAGAGCGTGGATGATTGCTGTTTCCATTCCTTCAACATATTTTTCACATTCTTCTTCGGATGTAATTTCTTTTGGGAGGTTTCTTACGAAGTCCTCTCTCATAGTTTTTTGATAAGCTTCTCTGTTCTTAGGATTTTCACAGATTATCGCCGTGTTCCGGAACAATTGCTCTTCAATGTTATGCTCGATTTTGAGAGTTAACATCCATGGGAGGTGGTCTGAACCGACACTCTCTAGTTGTTTTGCTCTCGTGTCGTAATATTGATGTGTGATTAACGCCAAGTCCAAGATGTTGTCTCCAGGACTCGATGGTCTCGATTGTTGATTTGTATGCACCATATTGCATATGCCGTCGTTGATTGCTTTCTTGACGATGTTACCGAGTCCGTGGTCTCTGTTGTGACCGAGGGCTCGCATTCTCAAATTCAAGTCACCAATGATAACTGAGGGTTCGTCGAGTAGCGTTTCTTCTAACTCCTCTCGCATGTGGTGTTGATTTGCGTGCCTGAAGTATACACCTTTGATTTTTATGTATTCTCCAGTACTGTGGTTGGTAAACAGTTTGATAGCTATTCCCTCGATTTTACAGTCTTCGTCCGCCCATCCCGGCGTCACTTCGGTCTCCGTCCATCGTATTCCCCTCCGGATGTACATCGCCGTTGCTAGGTGTTGTTCAACTGCATGTGTCAGCTTGTCGTAATCTTTGATGTTAAATTTTTGTTTATCAAAGTCGATTTTGCATTCATTCAGCACGAGGATTGCTGGATGATATTTGCTCACGAGTGCTTTTATTTCCGTGAATTTGTCTCTCATGCCTTGGGCGTTAAGATGCATGATCTTTAGATTTTGCATTCGACGTTTATCTTTTGGATCCATTGATGACGGTCGTAAGGGAAGATATTGCTTCGAATAGTTGTTCTATTCTGTTTTCCATTCTTGTGAAACGGAGCTCCGTCGCGAGCGTAGATCGCTCGAGCGCGTGTTCTCGTTCGTTCGAAGGATATTGTTGTTGCTGTTGTTGTTGCAATGTTTGCTGTTGTAGTTCCGGTTCTGGGACGGGATTTGTATTCGGGAGGCTGGGGAATTGCCTCGTGCTGGTGACATCCGCATAGCGAACTCCTTTTCGTACAGCCGCAAGTTGGATCCTTTCCTTCTTTTTGGCTTCTCTCTCCTGTACTTGTTCCATATGTTTCTGAATTATTTTCTGAAACACCGGGCATTTTACGTTATTCGCGCTATGTCCGGTCTGTTTACAGTTAAAGCATACGCTGACTTGTCTTCCGAGATCGGTAACAACAAGTTTCTGCGGTTCTTCTTGTTTACCGTAGCAGGACTGTTTTGAGTGATCAAAGGCGAAACACTTCTTGCACTGGATTACGTAGTTCGATTTCTCCTTGAAGGCTTCCACGATTATACGTGGTGCTGCGAAGAAACGTCTCGTTGTGTTTTGAAAAAGTTCTATAATTTCTCTTTCCTTGTGTTTTCCATCGAAGATGGCAAGATGGAGTTTTGCCTTTTCTCCTAACGGTTTCACGGACACCGGTGATATCCCGATGCAGTTTTGGATTTCGGCTGCTATGGTTTCCATATCTTCGCCGTAGCATTCGTTTTTAATTACAATTTTCGCCGACGGGGTTCTGTCCGCTTTTGGTTTCGGCGATATTATTCTTTCGATTTCTCCGTTATTCAGTGCTGCGAGGATTTGCTCTCGGGCTCTTGAGTCGGAGGGTTTGATTTTTATTTGTCCCTTTTGTGAAGTAAGTGCCAATACGCACTAGCGGCTAGCCGCCTGTCGCGGTTGGAACAGGCGGCTCACCGCCTGGCGGCTAGCCGCTGTAGAACCGCGTCACGCGGTTGGGATGCGGTTCAACCGGCCACATTCACAAAATGGACGCCGTCGAAGTAGCTGGTATTATTTATTTATACTATCGAAAACGACGAAACTATGAAGATAAATTTTTTGGTTGTGTTAGAATGAGTGTTGCATCATTTGAAGAATTACACTATCAAAGGACAAGATACAAGGTTTCGTTATTGTATCAAACCCGAAGAGAAATTAGTGATAGCATTAAGGTAAGTGAAATAATAAAATAATTATTGTAATTGTTATGTTATAGTTTTAATCGCAATATACCTACATAATCAATTACAAAATAAAAATGGTAGTAATTGTAATTAGTGATTAGTTAAGTGTAATAGTAATTAGTGAGCAGATTAATTATTGGGTAAGAAATTATAGATTAGTGTGTAGTTATATTAATGAGTAATTAATGATTAGTCGTTAAAGATTTGTGAATAGTTCTGGATAATCTGATTCTTCAGAAGCAACAGAATCAGACTGTGTTAACTGTGAATATGATTCCGGAGACACCGCAGGTTCTTCATTCCATGTTTGATTTTTAGCTGGAATTCGGGACGACTGTGTTGGTTGTGGCTGTCGGTTATTGTTCCTTGTAACTGGATGTCCTAGAGACGGTCCTCGGTTATAGTTATATGGTCGCGTGTAATCGCGTGTATCCCACGTAGAGTTGTCTCAAGTAGAGTTGCTATAATTGTGTCCAGAAGATTGAGCTTCATTAATTATTTCAAGCAGTTTACATTTTGTACGGAGGCGCAAATATTCCGGCACTTTTTTCATTTCGCTAACCAGCGACAAAAAGAAAAGCCTGTCTTCATCCTCATCTGCCTTTCTTAACTCTACATTTGTATTTAATACGTTAACCAGTTGAGCTCCTATATCATCTTCTTTTTTCTTTTTATTTCTTTTTGGCGGTGGTGGTATAACCAAGTCATTGGCATTGGCTTCTTCTGTGTCATTTATCTCATCTTGCCTTTGCATATTGGAATCAGTTTGATTTATAGATACTGTGTCCTTTAAAAATAATAATTGACTATAAAATACATAATGAGCCCTTTTTTTGCCGCCGATCCACTCTTAGTACTATTATCTCTTAAAGCTTTCACAAAATTATCCATTATGTTTTTCCATTTCTTTTGTAAATCCGTTCCTGTAACAAAAATAAATTATTAATAGTATGTACCTATGCTTATATATTGAGTGTATGTATATGGTTCATTTTATACCTTTAATTTATTTTATAAATAGTAATTAATTTGGTAAATAGGTTAATAAAAAAAGAAAATGGTTGTTTCAGATATTTTGCGACTGGTTGTACATTCGCGGAAATACATTATACATTCAAGATTGGAGTAAGCACTGTAACAGAAATCATCCGAGAAGTGTGTTTTGCAAATTGGTTTTGTCTGAAGGATATATGTTTGAGTGAGCCAAACAAAGCGCCGTGGAGAAAAATTTCCAATGACTTTTATCAAAGAGCGAATTTTCCTCATTGCTTAGGTGCCATAGACGGCAAGCACATAAGAACTATTGCACCTGCTAACAGTGGATCGATGTGCTTTAATTATAATGGCCGCTGTACACTCTCGCCGAGAGTTTCGAGCGAGAGGGTCTTGGTGAGAGCACACCATGTACACACTTGATGTATCAGTCGCCGTACCCGTCACGATGGACCTGGAAATCGCTGCCGCTTTTTGTCTTTATGCTGTTAAATACTATAATTGTATAAAAATATACAACACAAAAAAAAATCTTAAGCCGTGGCGAAGAAGAAGATGGTGGATGGTTACTATGCACAGCAATAGAACTAGGTAAGTACTTGAACTTATTAGTTTTACTAAAATAATTACAGCTGCGATGTACCTATGTTCAGAAGTATAATAATATCAAAGTTAAATATCAATCTATTATGGCATAGGTACCTTTTATGTAAATCTAAAAAAAAACTTTATTTCAGAAACACCATGGCAAATCAATTGGCTGAGCTAGTGGCGGAACCGTCTGGCCAATTTGACAAATTTACAAGAATGTCTTTATCAGACTTTGAATATTTATTGCAAAAAGTTTCACCGTTAATATCCAAGAAGGATACACCTTTAAGGGATGCAATACCAGCCAAAGTTCGCCTAGCAATTACTTTGAGATTTTTGGCCAGCGGAGATAGCTTTGAAAGTCTACACTTTCTGTTCAAAGTTTCCAGCTCCATAATATCTAAAATTGTACCTGAAGTATGTATTGCGTTAAATGAAGTATTGAGGGATCAAATTAGGGTAAGTACAAACAAATTAATTCCGAAGACTTTTTATTTAAAATGAAAACAAAAGAAATTAGTAATTATGCAAAACATTGTGACAAATAAATTAGAACAAGTGTGACCATTTAGATACAAGTAATTAAGCTTCATACAATGCTTGACTTAAAATATCATTGAGCTCATCGGACTGCGAAACTGTAGTTACTGGATTCAAAATCTGATTAGATAAAATACGGATGACAGGACGCTTCGAAGCAGCCGGGGATGAACTTGTAATTTGCACTCCTCCGCTTGGTTCTGAATAGGAAGGCCATGGTGATGAGGGCCTCATCTGTGTGAGTGATGAGGGCCTCATCTGTGTGAGTGATGAGCTGGGATGTGGTATTTGTCGGGCTGGTTCCGAATCCGAAGTGCACGCTGATGAGGGCCGCATGTAGTATGTGGGTGATGCATAAGAAGCATTATTTATACGCCTTATAAATATCCCATCTATTTCATACATCATTTGTAGACTCTCTGTTTCAGACAATTTACGCAGTTTATTAGCAAGAATCTTGCCATAACGATCGTAATCATCTTCAGACACTTCTTTTTTATTTAGAACTCTATTAAGTGAACTCATTGCTTCCTTCATTGTCTTTCCAGCCTCTTGTAGTTCCATAGGTTCTTTTCGGCGCCGTGGTATAATCGGCAATGAAGAGGAAGACTGAGTTTCTGATTGAGTATCATTATCATTTGTATCTTGACTTTGATTTTCACTTCCTGGTGTTGGTGGATTCTGAAAATAGCAAAACGATGTTTAAATTTTACAGGTGCCAAAGGATCCTCAGTCATGGCTACAGCTGGAAAATGGTTTCAAAAAGTTCCCAAGATGTGTCGGAGCTATCGATGGAAAACACATTGTTATGCAATCTCCTGTACGCAGTGGTTCGGAATACTACAATTATAAAAGGACTTTCAGTATTGTGCTTCTTGCTTTAGTCGACGCCAATTATAATTTTATTTTTGCTGAAATAGGAAGTCAGGGCAGAATTAGTGACGGTGGTGTATTTAGAAGTAGCCTACTATGGCAAAGAATTTGCTCGAATAATCTAAATTTGCCAATGCCACGACCGCTTCCAGGCAGTATAAAAGAAGTTCCGTATGTATTTCTGGGAGATGGTGCATTTGCATTGTCACCACATGTGATGAAGCCGTATCCGGGAAGTCATAATGAACAAACGCCAAAACGTATATTTAATAAAAAACTTTCGTGTTCACGTGTAGTGGTTGAAAATGCTTTTGGGATTTTAGCCTCAAAATTCAGAGTATTTCGAAAACCGATACTACTGAATCCAGAAAAAACGACTGTCATTACTATGACTTGTGTACTATTACACAATTTTTTAAGAAAGAGTAATTCTTCATCGCCAATATATACACCACCAGATACAACCGATGTTTACGACACCAATGATGAACTGGTTAGGCCGGGTTCATGGAGAAATGATATTGAAGACACGTGTGCTATCAGACCCTTGCGACAAGTACCAAGAAGATCGACATTAAATGCGAATGAGATTAGGGATGAATTTACAAATTATTTTTTTAATAGTTATAATAATGGATAAAATAATAAATAACTAATGAATTATATAGTATGATACTAATAAATGATTTCTTACCTCCCGTGTTTCCGTATTTATTGTTTTTCTACAGTTATATATGTCGCCCAAGAATGAATCCATGAAATCAAATGCGAACCAAATCGGTTTATACACTGAATCAGCTCCAGCTCCAGATTGCAAAGATGCATTTATCTTTCT
>JAOPUG010000276.1:27271730-27285381 GCA_027564375.1 Micropterix facetella | reverse complement strand
ATATCAATAACGTTATTAGTTATTAGCTATTGGTTAAAATTTGCAAAAATCGGTATAATGGCAAGCAAGATAAAGTTTTCCAATCTCTTGAATATTTTCAATATTACTTCAGTCACAACGGGAACACCGTATACGGATTACTCACTGCTAGGCAGGGCAAAAGGTTAAATTCCACGTCTTGGCCAGTGCTTTTAACAGTCTGGTCGAATTCCTGCATAGCAGTTGCTCTCTCTTGCTCTAGACGCGCTTGTGTCCTGTTGCGGACCAAAGTTGCAACATATATGGCTCTGCTTCTAAAGTGTTCGATGGCGTTTAGGCCATTGTGGACGGTCCTGTTTGCTTGCTTTATAGCCACGCCTATGCGGCCTCTCTTAATATTTATTTGCACTGCTTCAGCCAAGGTGATCGAGCCGCCGGCGAACTGCAACTCTCTCATGATCTCTTCGGGACTGGAATCCGGAAGGTATTTGTCTATTTTGTTGAACTGAAAGCAAGTAATTCATACTTAATTATTGCATCTGTATGTATAACTAAAATATTAAATTTGTCACTATAATAAAACTCAGTATATAACCACAAAATATCTTACTAAAGAAGTTACAACACGATGTATATTTTCCAAACTCATCTATTAAGTTTCAAATTCAAACCGTTTTATTGGTCGGTGCAATTGCAGTGATACAATACAATATATTAGTATTCAAGAATTATTAGTCTATGGCCATTTACAATCCAACACATATGACTAATTATTAAATTGCCCGTAATAATAAATATATTTGTCAATCGTAATTAATTCTAAGAATGCAAATGCAATCTTTTTTAATAAAAGAAAAATAATTGTATTTTTAAATAGAAAGGCATAAATGTGTGATAAATTGGGTTAGCGTGTGTAAGTCTGGTAGTTGTGGGTGTTTGTGTGTGTGATGAGAACAAAATAATGTGTTTACTTGTTTGTCTGATTGGTTCACTTTTGCTTGTACAAATTGTATGAATTTCCCCTTCTTCGCGTGCAAAATATCAGATTTATAAGAGCATTCCGCATTGTAAGTATGTAGCAGTCGGCACAGTACCGAGTACATTGTATAGTTTATATGACAAAATGCAACATCTAACAAATGTTGTGAGCGTATGGAGCGTTGTGGTACCTTGAGTTTAATTCCTGCTAAAAGGTTGGTGCTGCCCGTACAGCCGTGCAAGAGATCGTAGAAGAGACTAATGTCAGAAACGGTTTGGTGGCTTTCGAGGGTTAACATGTCAAGCATTACACTTTTCCGTCAGCCGCTTGATGTTATAGTGTGGATGTCTGGAAGAGTTTGCCACTGAGCGACATGGTAAGCCATTGCCGCAAAGCAAGAATAAGAAATTATTATTAGTTTATTTCGTTCTCGTGTTTGCGAACGATAGGTTATTAGGGAAGTAATGGGGCACGAGTGCTAATGTTAACATGACTTTTTTAACTTTATGATAACATATCTATTTATGAGTTTAAATTTCAAATTTCATAAATATTGGTTGACATTAGATGGAGTAACGTACATTATTTAAGGTGGTGGTTTCAGCTTGTTCTATTTAGCCATTGCATAAAGATATGTTCGTGTGATGATTTTATATGATTTTAATGTTAGCCTAAGAGAAATTAACTTGTATAATCATTTGGGAATATTGCTCCTTTCCGAGCAACGGTTTTCCGTTGGTTTTCCTAACACAGACGCGAAATATTTTCATTGAAAAATGTCGAAAAAAGGGACAACCAGTGACTTTGGTTACTGAAAAATCATCGAAGGTGGGAAAAAATACTGGTTGAAGATCTAAAATCTACTTATCAACGGATCGAAGACACTCTAAAGATTCCATCGCTAACAATGATATCCTACATCAATACCTTAGCGTGAGGAAGCTTTGCTCTCGTTGCGTTACCCACACGCTCAACCTGATTATAAACAGGATCGTGTAACGTGGTGAAAAATAATAATCACTAAATTTGAGAATAGGAAAAGCCGCAATATTTATGATATTGTCAGGGTAGATGAAACATTAATTATCAATATAACCCAGAAACCAAGTTGCAGTCGAACGTTTGGGTGTTTCAAAACAAGGATCCTTCAAGAAAAATCAAATGTTGACGCTCCATTGGCAAGAAAATGGTGGCGACATTTTTTCTGCAAGTGACCGTATGGTGACAGTTTCTTTAGGTGATCGTAAAATATACAATTCCAAGTGGTACAGTGAAGGCTGCTTGCGATTTTTCTTTAACAAGTAAAAACTAAAACGTCGACGGTCTGGGTTGAGAGGGCACCATGACAATTCATCACCTCAAAAAGTCCTCTCACCAATGATTTTTGAAAGACCACATAGAATTCAAGAGCGCTCGCAGCCGCCTTATGGCACTCCCGATTTGGTTCCGTGTGACCTTCTTATTCTCAAGAATCAAACTTGGACTCCGTGGAACCCGCTTTGATAGCCCGAAATGTCCGAAATTCTTTTTTAGGTACATGCTCTAGATGACGTTCCCAAAAAATACTTTCCAATGACACAAACACAAAAAAAAACTCAAATAAATTGTAAGATAATAAAAATACGTTAAATATGGCCAAAGAATTATTTTAAAATATTGAAAAATGATGAAGTTATACAACTTCTACTGAATCCCATACAAAGATAAAAATCTACGCGGAGCATTCGCGGTGTGACGTCATAAGTCTCGGAGGCCGCGATGGCGGTGGGATGCACGCGCCGTCAGTCGACCCGAGCGAGAATTGTGACGTCACGGCGTTGACGAACTGCCACGCGCTGAACAATTTGGAAATAAGTATATATACGGGAGGGATATGTATCATCACAACTTTATCATTTATGAATATAATTGAAAAAAAAAATACTAGGCGTCAATGCAAGTTTAGTATGATTTTTTTCAATATAAAATAAAAAAATGAAACTTCGAAATTGTTGTAATTAAAATATATTTAAAATCATTAATATCTTTTGTGTATCTCATGTCTTTCCTAATGACACACGTGTCGTCAGAGAAAAGACAGAGAAAATTGTAGTCAGTCCCAAACCCAATAGCAACATCACTTACCTTATCGGAGAGCTCATTCATTTTGTTTCGTAGCGAGTCAACATTTCTTTCGAGTAATGGCGGCTCGTTATTGTAGAGTGTGCCAGATTCTTCCTAAAATATATATATATATATATATATAAAATATCGGTACATATATCGGTATATATATAAAATATAGGATATTATGTAAAATATTAAAGCATCAATCTACAACAATCGCTGATGCGTGCGGATAGAATGCTTCATTGATGACTTTTTCAACTAGCCAAGCTAAACAAAGCAAAGCGTATAAACTGGCTGTCAGTCAAGTAAGGGCAATGAGAAAAATGTGATTGATATACGGTATCATACACTTTCCCAAATTTCTTCTCGATGTAGCTACAAACAATGCGATGCTGTTCTAATTATCGGATATAATATTCGCGATTTTTTGGTTCGATTTATCAAATTCTTCATTTTTTACCCATTACTTTATAATTTTAACTAAGAAATTCTTAAATTATTAAAGATAATTAAATAACTTAGTATAACATTAATGATGCTATTCTCAGGATTCTAAGACACCGTTGTTTTCCAGTATATCATTAATAATAACGAAGTTACACTTCAGTGTATACATTGTGAATTCAAAACCTGCTGAAGATGTCGAATAGTGACATAAGCAAGAGCTGTAGGCCTAATTTTTTGAAATTGTCAAATAACCGCTATTTAAAATCAAATCGCGGATATCTCTCATCGGCTTTTAAAATCAAGGCATTAAAATTAACTATTGTGTACATAATTTGGTCTTAATTGGTCGTTTAGTTACTGAGATACAGTGGGTGCAGGCCCACACAGAGACAGACAGACACAGGCATGTTTCAGAAATCACTTTTTGGATTCCCAGTATCTCAAAACGTGGAGATCCGGTGCATACTCGAATTCTAAATTTTAATTTAAAACAAGACTCCCTATTTACTTCTTGTAACACTATGTATTTTTTTTGGAAAATAAAATCTGGCAAAGTGAAGAAATTTAATGTTGAAGTAAACGAAAATACAGTAAATAATATACAAAAATAGTAGCAGAATAAATAATTTACTAGTACCAATGGTAAAAATACAATGACGTGTAGAAAATCCTAAATGCACCTAATTTTTTTCACTTCAGAAATCAATACGTGACTGGTAGGAAAAAGACCGGAAATATCTTCAATAAATTGGTACTACTAGTAAATTCTGCCGACGACGATTTATATCACTCTACCTAACCTAAACTAACCAATGCAAATAAGATCCCGTCCATTATCTAAATTAAAAAGGAGAAATTTACATATATAGATACACTTTAAAATGTTTTAAAAAAATTGGGATGTAATGATTATTAGAATATTTAGAAATATTGGAAAGTGATCAGGTTGGTATTTAGATAATGTTTTTATTATTATAATCTATGTGGAGTACCAAATGAGAATGGAAAAGCCGAACGACTAAAGCAAAAATTATGATGATGGAAGTCGAATAAAATAGTAATAATCAATTTGATGCATACCGCCAGTGCCGAAGCAATAAAAATAAGACTTAATAAAGAAGCAAGAATCGTTTTAGCAATCATGTTGGAATCAACTATTTCTCCAACGATGAAACTGATGAATGTGCCTCACCGATCCTGTTTGAGAATTTTATACTAAAATCATCACTACGAAGATTTGCATAGTCTAATTTCTTCGGCCTTCATTTTTGGCATTTTTAAACCAACGATTAAAATGTAGTTCTCTACAATAATCCCTTTAATGTAAAAACCTCGCGTTCAAGATAAACATTGGATGATATCTTTATTTGCAGAATAACAAATTATTTAACATGCTCACTTTTCCTCATCAGTCGGCGATATGGACTTTCTTCTTTCAGTTGACATATTTTCTTTCCTAGTTAAGATATTTGGGTTCTTCAAAATCCAAAAATCGAATTAAAAACATACTCCTCGAGCTATACTCATATTAATTAACAATGCAATAATTCAATAACTCTACAAACAATGCAATACCGTTTTCACATGATCAAAAGTAAATTTTCTTTTCATAGTTTTAACATATTGTCATTTAAGCTATATGGTTAGCTATACGCTAACCATATAGCTAGCTATAAGCTATAAATGCCTAAATATGGATATTATTGCCAATTAGAATCACTTTAAGACAAAGGCATAATAATATATCTAAACAAGTATCCTTTCAATTTTTCCTTTCTTTACAATGAATCAATTTGAAAAGAATAAGCAGCGTACTAACAAATAGCGTCTTTTGTTAAAATAGCTATGATTGTTGATTTTAGGCTCGTCGTTAGTGTTACGTAGGACGGGCCATATAGTCTGATGCATGCTGTGCGTCTGTGCATTTGTTTGTCCGTTTGTCCGAAGACTTCCCGTGATCCAATCTTAACCAAATTTAGTATGAAGCCTCTCTGGGTGACCCTACGCACCACCAGGTGGCAGCAAATTGGATCCTAATTCCGTAAGTGCTGCTGCAGGTTAATCCTGGTTTGCTTGTCTTGGAGGAGGATCTAACGTATATGGGTGTTTTTGAAATTGTGGTGACGATACAAACTTGTTGAAATAGGGTTTAAGCCATTTGGGTTCTGCTGCAGGTGCATCCTGGTTTACTTGGCCTGGAGGAGGATCTGGCCAATAGATAGAGCAATCATAGCTTAATAGGTATTTTTGAAATTGGGGTGACGAGAGAGAAACTTGTTGAAATAGACTTCAAGCCATTGTGGGAGCTGCTGCAGGTGTATTCTGGTTTACTTGGCCTGGAGTAGGATCTGACTAACAGGTAGAGCTAGAATAGCGTATAGCAGAATCTTGATGTCGAGATAGATTTATTGGAATAGGTTTTAGCCATTTTGGATAAGTCAGGGATATCCGATTATAGGACGTGCCAAAGTGTCCATTGTATATCGCTACTTTTCCTGTTATTACTACATATTATCAAATATCATATTAAAAAGGATGCGAATGAAGGCCTACCTTTATGTGCTTAAGCATCGCTTAATAAATTAGGAGAGCCAAGAAAGCATCGCGAAAAAGTTTCTGCTAGGACATCGTGAAAACGCCTTAAGGAGCAAAGAATACTCGAAAAAGACAAACCTACTCAAATTGTTCTTCTGAAAAACCAAACTGCTCCATTACAACTAATGAAAATTAAACTTTGGAGGTTCTTATATCAACCCATATCCCAGGTGCTGTGAAACTCAGCTACCACTCCACACAGATCTTGAAATGGGGACTGGAGCAGGGTTGCTAGAATCATAAAGCCCAAGCATGTAAAATGGCCGTAAAATCCTTCAAACCTACAAATCATGACGGCATCATACCCGTATTATTGCAACAGAGCGTAGATATCCTAATCCCATATCTGGTTTAAATCTTCAGAGCAAGCTATGGTTGGGGACATTTACCAGAAGAGTGGACCAAGGTTAAAGTATCATTCATACCTAAGGCAGGAAAGAAGGACTACGCACTGCCAAAAACCTTCAGACCAATCCCACCTTACAGCCTTTCTGTTGAAAGCTTTGGAGAAGCTAATAGTTAGACATGTTAGAAAAGAGGCATTGACGGTCAACCCTTTAATTTCTAACCAACATGCCTACCATAATGGCAAATCTATGGAATTTTCATTGCTTTACCTAATAGACATAGTAGAAAAGGCATTGGACGACAAACATATCCCACTATGCGCATTTATAGACATTGAAGGCGCTTTTGACTCTTAATCAATACTAATAAATTGAAACTCTAGTAAAGGGTTTAAAGAGCAAAAAGTTGGCTCCACCACAACTAGATGGGCAAAAGCGATGATCTCAAATTACAATGCCAAGGTAGCTCTTCACGGAAAGAGCCATGAAGTCACTACTGCAATAGGCTATCCGCAAGGAGGCGTACTCTCGCCCCTACTATGGACTCTTGCTGTAGATGCATAAAATAGCAGATACCAAGATAGAAACTCAGGCATACGTGGATGACCTAGTGACTATTATCTGAGGATTCTGCCAAAGTACGATTTCGTACCTTATGCAAAGAGAGATTACTATGTTACAGGTAGTGCAGAGAGAATGAAGTATCAGTTAATGTTGATAAGACCGTCCTTGTGTCATTTAAGAACATAAGGCAGTTGGATGGACTGACGATGCCAAGTCTATGGCTGGAAGATGCCATTTTCGAAAGAAGTAAAGTATCTGGGAGTCACCAGAGACATACTTGGAACTGCCATTTAGATAAAACCATACAAAAGGCAAAAAGTGCCTTGGGTGTAAGCAATAAATTGGCAGGAAAAAATTGGGGACTTAGCCCAAAAAATATCTCACTACCTATACACAGCCAGTGTGAGGCCGAAAATTATATACTTTTCAGTGATCTTTGTAACAAAGCCAACCAGAAAATTGTGATTATCAAACTAAGCAGCATTCAAAGGACGGCTTGCCTCTTCACAACTGGGGCAATGTCCTTCATTCCTGGAGCAACTCTAAATGCGCTGCTGAATATATCGCGCTTGCATATCCACAATCAACAGGTGGCGAGGGCCAATATATACAGACTATCTGCCCGAGAGAAGGTAAAATGAATTTCACAAGCCATGAGATCTGTCTTGGACTCGGTTCGTGAAACACCGGCCCTCAACATGGCATGATACCTACTTCCATTATAAATTTTTGAAAAACTTTATACAATGGAACTGCCACCCAGAGATGATTGGCTAAATAATCAACTACACTGGGAAACCGGTAGCCTTAAATGGTTTACAGATTGTTCCAAATCGGAACTAGTTGTAAGCTGCGGAATATATGAAGAGCGACCAAACTTCGAAGAAAAATTTAGGAAAATACGCCTCTATTTTCCAAGCTGAGGTATTCGCTATTGCGAAATGTGCGGATATCAACCTCCGAAAGAACTACGCTAACCACACCATTTATATCAACTCGGATAGCCAAGCAGCTCTTTTAGCACTAGCCTCGGACACTATTAGTTCAAAGCTGGTGCAAAACTGCGTGGCATTTTTGAACTCCCCGGGGCGAAAAGAAAAGGCTAGTTCTGTGATGGGTTTTCCGGCCATGCAGGGATCGAAGACAACGAAAAAGCCGACTAACTTGCTAAGCCGGGAGCAAAGGGAACGTTATATGGCCCTGAACCTTGCTGCAGAGTACCAAAAAGCCTAGCAAACGTCATGCTCAAAACCCTCTGTCTAGAAAAATCTTTTATTCCCTGGAACAGCACTCCAAGCTTGAATCATTCCAAAGCGTCGATCAAAGCTTACAACCTCTAGACTGCCTACAAGGCTTTAGCACTAAGTAGGAACAATTTACGCATACTGGTGAAAGCGCTCACAGGACACTGTGGCCTAAACGGACACATATTCAACCTCAAGCTCCGGAACACTATAATATGCAGGTTCTGCCAAACTGCAGGCGAAATTCTCATGCACCTCGTATGCGAATATGTACTACTAATGCGTAAAAGTAACATCCACCTGAGTAATTACTACCTCCAAACTGAAGTGGTAAAACAATCCAGCGCCAAAAGTTTATCGCGGGTCTTAACGATACGAAACTTAGCATGGAATTATGGTTTGATCACAATAGGCCAGAAGTGGTCGCAGTGATACTAGGCTCAGTAAACCTTGAAACAGTCCCAACACAGCAAATAAATAATCACATTGCAAGATGTATCCTATGTGATAAATATTTCCTTTACCGTCCGTTAATATTCCGCCAGTGAACAGTCAATTGCAAGTTAAATGACAGTCAGCGTGGTAATATTATTAACTTCATTGTCCTGATTGGCGCTACAACCCATTGGCTCGTATTCCATTTCTCGTCAGCCTAATCTTAGTTGGTTTTAAAATTTAAGAGATTAAGAATCATTCATACCCTTTTGGTATTCCGTTTCTTAAAATTAGGTAACGGGTTTTTATTTTTGGATTTCTGGTTTTGCCTATGACAGTTTCAATCGGTGCTAAATTTGACAGCTTTGCCATGTTCGTTCGGAGTTTTCTTGTGAGTTTCGTTATTTTAGTGTAATTTAAGCAAAGTGTATCTAAAACTTAAAAGGAATGGTTTACTGACACTAATTTTACTGTTGCTTGTCATTTTCATGCTAATTCAGTTATAGACCCCTATAAGCCCGATTTAGATGCCGAGAAGGAACGTAATACGAGGACCAATATGTTTGTAATTGAGCGTAAAAAATCATTTAGTAATTATTTATTCGAGTGGCTTCTTAATAAATTATATTAATGGAATATCTTAGAATAGAGACAAATTTCACGAAACTTAAGTAATGAAATTATTGGATTACATTTAGTCCAATCCACCATGATAGTGCAGAAACGGAATACGAAAAAGTGTCTACATTTTTTGCATATGATAAGCTCTGTATGAGGAAGTTCCACTTAGTACCCATAATCGTTCTCCCTTAGTAACCATATCGAACGTCAGTTGAATATTAGGCACCGTATTCGTGCATTTTAAACCCTGAACTAGGTACCAAAAAGAATCGGGTTAGCGGGCAAAGCCGTGTTTCACAATTCTATTACGGTATCAAGATTTAGAGTTTTGGCAGTTCCACTTTACGATGCTCTTCCGGTTTCCTACAAAGATTCATTTAATGGCTGTATAATTTCTACCTTTAATGGCTGAACAATTTCTGCATACCCCAGACACCTCAGTCTTTCTATCTTCACGATCCTCACAACAAAGACGAACGCGATTCGCGTGAGTCTTTATCCACTTATCTCCCATGATAAATAGCAGGTAAGTGGACAAAAACAAGAAACCGACTTACGGTATCATCCGTCAGGGAGTATAATTTAAAAAGTGTGTTGTGCGATTTATTTTAAAGCACAATAATTAAAGACAAGAACCTACCTTATAAAGTGTCTAAAAACACTAAGTATGTCAAAATAGATTAATTTTAACATACCTTGACTAGTAATGTTTTGATTGTTATTATTTGTGATGCTTATTATACATTGAAAGAAATAAATGAGATATAGTTATGAAAATTTGTTTAGCTAGTACCTAAGTAAATGTTCCAAAAAATCATAATGACATTTTCAATGTTCGGCCGGAATCCTGACAGGTGCCTAAAAATCCTGACATGTCAGGTCAAGTCCTGGCATCTGGTACCCCTGCACGCGAACGATCCAATAAGAAATAAATCTGAAAAAAAGTGTATTGTCAAGCTTTGTTACCATAAGACAAGAACGTGGTGGATCGGATAAGTAGGATGCTGAACAAATTCGATATAAAAACGATCTTGAAAATGATCCAAAATTTAGCTCGGTCTCTAGGGCCTATAAACGATTTAATACCACTGCAAACCCCGGGTGTTTATAAAATGAGTGTAATTTTGAGTTGGCTTATATTGGACAAACAACTGATCATCAGCACATCAAGACTGTTGGAAACGTACAGTAAGAAAATTAGGCGATCTGCGAACACATATTGGATAGCGGAACGAATCAGTTTAAAAATCCAATTGCAGCATTGTACTATCCAAAAAATATTTTTACTTTCTACGCATGATCCGGGAAGCCAATGAAATAAGAAAAACCCCGAACATCAATTGAAATGACGGATTCAAAAACACTTTTAGTTGGAACTCTCATCTTAAAATGATCTCAACGCCCATCGCCGAGCGCAACGACGCAGAACAAGACCCAGTGAGCTTAGGATTTTAAAATTTTCAAAATTCACGTGCGCCGACCTCGCCCCCCCTCCCCCACTCCCCACTATTATAAT
This sequence comes from Micropterix facetella, assembly GCA_027564375.1. Taxonomy (NCBI): domain Eukaryota; kingdom Metazoa; phylum Arthropoda; class Insecta; order Lepidoptera; family Micropterigidae; genus Micropterix; species Micropterix facetella. The sequence continues at coordinate 27,274,545 of JAOPUG010000276.1, read as the reverse complement.
ATGCGAAATAACAATAGCAATTTGCCGGCTACCCACAGAACAGCATTGGATGATGACTGACAGCACTTCAGTCTACCCTGGACAACGGCGGCTATAACATCGCCGAAACATCCGGTACTACAAACTTCAGGCGTTAAATCCGTTTTCGTCTTGTTTATGAAGACCTACGGATTATAATAAATTTATCTGCTTATTCACATCCAGTAGTTGCATTCTAAAACTTCTCGTATAATTTACATCCACATAGGTGTACATTTTTAAGGCATATGGCGCTAGCTGATGAATGTTTTGTCGGCGATCGCCTTCTGTTATCATCAATCACTTAAAAACAACCAATGGTTATTCTTGTGAGATGATTAAGGTGACGTTGTATGTAAATGTCAAAAATTACATTTATTTGAAATTTTGAACCGTCGCAGTGAACTAACTGATAATGTTAGTCAACTGAAAAAAAATAGTAACCAAGAGTAGGTACCTTTCATAAGTACATAGCTATATTAAATTTTTCAAAAATGATTGAAAATTTGAGAAAAATAAATAAATCTGGGAGCTATTCAGGAATTTTTCATTTTAGAGTATTTTTTGAACCCATCTTTCACACTAAACAGCAGGACTAAGAAGCTCAAAAAAATAGTAAAGCATTTTAGCAATAGTCATAAAATACATGACTATCGCGGAATTTTTAAGAATTAATATTTTCTTGTAAAATAATTTATATAAAAAGTGCAAGGTTCATCCATGAACACTATTAAATATAACTTATTATTGTATGTTATTTTTGGTATTTTCTAAAGAAACTATATACATTATACTTGCAGTACCATCGATATTGTTTTCAAATAAAATATTAGTGTATTTTTAAAATAATATTTTCTACAGCACGTTTCTATTCATTTTCTCATACAAATGCGCCGAGCCGTCTTTGGTCGGTGCATTTGTATGGGATGTTCTTATGAGATTTGTATGAGTTTTTTTACATGCATCGTCGCCTTAAGTGTAAATAAGTAATGTCATTAGGAAAGTTTGTTCCAAAATATACATATTTGCTATATAAACCTTTTTTATGAGAAATTTTAGTCCGTGTTTACATTAACTGAATATTTTATTATATAGCTATTACCCCATGTGCATTTACATATATGTTTTTCACCAAATACATCAATATGGAACTAAAAGTCTTATCATTGATTATCTAAGGTATTAAAATTGCTCAATGCCGTACTACTTTTTGGTAGCTATGATTTTACTACGGAAACGCAACATGTAGATGGCACTCATAGTTCGAAACATTAATTATTCTTCTCTTATATTCAATAGCCAAATATATAACATTCTAAACACGCCTATACGGTATCCGATCTGAAAATAAAATAGTAATATAATAACAGATTAATTTTTAAATCATAGTTTTTACTATTTTAATATTATTTACATAAAGATTGTAATGTTTAATTTGGTATACACGTTTCAATACATAATAATTACGCGCTTTTTCAAATAGACTAATAGATGGCATTTTAATATTTCCATACTATTTCTGTGATGTAGTCATCCTTATCAAAATACGACAGATGACACTAATAATTGCATGTTATAATTTTTATCATTGATTAAATAATGGGGTTTTATAATCAACCAGTCTGTTATATAAAAAAAGACATTAATTATTATTGCTATTACAAATGGCCAAAGAAATTGCAATTAGTTTCACCGGACAATGCTATCAGCGCCGTTTGCATATCGCCGGCGCAGAATGGTTGCAAAAACGTACAATGGCATTGAGCAATCTAATATATCTATATATAAAAATGAATGTCGGTATATCTGTTTAAGCCACAGAGTTCCTAAACTACAAGTCCGATTTTTTTTTGGGATTACATAGCCCATTTATTAAGGAAAGTTTTTCACGAGAATTTAGGCTTCCCATGGTAGGGGAAACTGACGGGAATTTAGGTTTCTCACAGGAAGGGAAACTGACGCATGCGAAACCGCATGGCGTCCGCTGGTACCCTATTATATAATCAATGGTATTATGAATAACTACAACAGGAATTCGTAGGAACTCTTCGTCCAGTCGTCACCCTTTCTAAAAGAATGCAGATTTTAACAAACCCATCGGTAAAACATATGTGATGTGGGAAAAAAGTAGGTAGGCCAATATAATAAATAATAGAGATTTTGTATAAACACACAGGTGTTGTCAACATTGGTGAACGATTTTTAGAAACAACATTTCTTTTTGCGGACCGAGACGGAAGTACAATAAATCGTGGCGTTTATATAAAAAAATATTCAAAATACTTCTGGAGATCAACGTAAGGGACGTTAATAGTCTGATAACGATGCTCAGAGTTAACGTAAAAGTAAAATCATTACCGTGAAATTAAATTTCGTTAATTAACGGATTAACGATTTAATGTCTAGCTCTGCCTACAAGCGGTAGTAGGAAAAAAATGAGGTTTGCATTATATAATTTGTCATGTTGTAATTTGTCAGTATTAATTTTCATTTGGAGCAGCCCTGAGGCTCGTTTGGGCGTCAGGGCGTCGCGGTTTAGGTCGCGTGACACGTGCACGGGACGAAGTAAATTATTTTTCACGGATAGCGCCCCCTAGCACGGTTCGCTAGTCGGTCTTTGCCCGCAAAACGATGCGACGCTTAACTGCTGTAGCGACGGCCGCTCTAGACATTCGACCACCAATATAGGAACATATTTAAAAAAAATTATTTTGAAATATTTTATAAAATTATAATTATAATTGGATTTAATTGTCTTTCAAAAAAAATATTTATTCAAATAAAATTTGTAATTAAA
>JAOPUG010000276.1:27174067-27186269 GCA_027564375.1 Micropterix facetella | reverse complement strand
TTCTATGGAGTTGCTTACTCATGATTATGCTCTATATAGTTTACATGCAAACAAAAGAGAATATAATTTTTCTCATCTATAAACAGTATAAGACCGACCAAATATCTGAAGTGACAAGTTGTGCTGATGAGAAATAATAACAGTTAATATTTTGTTTGACAACTATTATTTGAACTGTTATACTACAAACAGTAATCAGTCTTTACAAAAAGATAAAAGAACAACCATTTTGATAAAAGGCCACCTTTCTTGCTTTTGTGCTTGCAAATTTGTTTATTAAGTCGGAATAATTTAACTTCTGAGCAGTTTCTATGGTCAAAATTCCAAGATCTGACAGTCTCATCTGACACATAGTAAAATGTAAGTAAGTTTTGCCACCTAACCAGTCCGCCACGCCACCACCGTCTCCTAATAGTAACCTAGCAACAACTTTTGATTTAAGACCATTACTCGGGAGTCCAACTGACCACGAGGCACTGGGAGTTTTCAAACCCAGTTAGACATCCTCGTGCGCTCGCTCCCATATTTAGATGGATTTCTCCATCTACCTGTTTGGTTTCACACTCAAGTCGCTTGCGCAACCTCTACCTGTCATGGTAATGCGGCATTCCGTAACTCGGAAATATCGCGGACCTGTGGCGTCCTTTACTCAGCGATGATCACCCGAGAACAGGTGACTATCGGATCATTTCTAAGGGTAGGCGATGACAGGTCGACACCTACCCCTGCGCCTTACGAAGCATTACGTAACTAGACTCCCCCGACTATTCGTCAGTTGAGCGAAACCAGTAAACCGACCAATACATCAACCGGCCAGGGCCACTCGAGGTGTTACCCCAGGTCTGACTGCAAAGCAGATTCCACCAGATTAGTCCCTCTTGGGGAGGCTGCCGGATGGGTGGTGGACCGCGTGAGTCGGGCTGACCGGTGCAATAAGATGGCCATATGGCTTGAGCTGCACAACCCCATTAGGCCCCAGTAACCTAGCAACAATATGATTTGCGCGCCTGATCTATTGTCGGTCTAATAACAAGTTAGTGGCCGGCGGCAGCATTGTTTCAGTTGATTTTGGCGCCCTCCACATGACAACGCCCAGTGCGGTCGCACCGCTCGCACCGCCCTAGGGCCGCCACTGGCGCCACATTATTTCAATATGTTTGTCGCATGTCAGCCCAACCGAGCGTCCGGGCGGCGAGCGAGTTTATTTATTTCGGATGGATTCTATGTTATTTGCATAATTTTCCATGAAAACACGTTTTTTCACACTTCCCATTGCGTAAGCAGTATTTGTTTAAAAAATCCGCGTGATATTTTGTGCGAAAACGTGATTTTTCGACATTTTCTTGGATTTCCAGCAATTGTTTTTGGGGTGTTTTGGAACCACTCCGATTTTGTTTAATTATTTTAGCTGCAGCCATTTTTGAAACCACACCCGGAAACTTTCGTAAATTTGCAATACTTCGCTTAAAAAATCTAAATTATCAAAGAAATCGAACAAAAGTTGTAAAAGATATTTTAAAAATTAATAAATTAATTAGTTACCTGCTTAAATGGTCATCCAGTTGAGATCAAATTGCATACGTAAACCAGGCATGCAATCCCAGCTCGATGTCAAGTTGCACTGTAAGCAGTATGCATGCACTATATAAAGCTTGTGTATGATCATATAACACGACAAGTAGGTAAGTATGCAAAATCACAAAATTCGATAAATTCACTAGGTATACGTCCCGACGCTTTTAGAAATGATAGGCATAACAAAACAAATCATCGAAAATATAAAAACAACTATTTCTCAGTTAAATGAAACATTACAAACTCACAAAACTAAACATAACCTCAAACACGGATTACAACTTTTACACGAACTAAGCAGTCTGTCAAGTGTCAAATAATTTTTTTTTTTTCAATATTATTTTAAGTACTTGCTATTATTCCCGCGGTCAAATAATTTTTTTGGCTATTATTTACTATACTGAATTTGACGTTGTATTTTCGAAGAAATAAATTACGGAGTTGACTAAACAAACTAGGCTTATAAATTACACTCGAGGAAGTACTACCCTATTAGAACTTCATAGACAACATCTAGCAATTTCAATACCGCATAGCGCATGTCGCCGCATGTGATAGTAAGCCAGCGTCGCCGAACGGAAACTGCTGGATTCTCTGACGCCGAATTATCACCCACGCCGTTTGACAGGTCTGTCGTACTTGCTGGATTCGCTGCTGCCGAGTTTGATACACCGGAAATTCGTACACCGAGTTCGCTGATGCCGTATCTCTATCACTGGATTCCCGCATACCGAGTTCTTTGGCGCCGGATTATCACAGAACGTTGAATATAGCCGCAAATGGACTCTTGCTAGAACCGACTAACGGGGTGCACGTGAATTCCGTGTAGGTTGTGTCGTCGCGCCGTTGCTCCTTCTAACTGTTATTAAAATCTCTGTGTTTGTTTCGTTCTTCTGCTCCGTGTTTGGAGTATATATAATCTGTAAGTAACAATAGACCTATTTTGCCAGCGTACAATTAGCGGACAAGTTAAGTGTACCTTTTATACATACCCCACATTTACAAAAAAAAAAAATTCTAAATTTGTTTCTAAATTCTTTTATTTTCGAGTGTGCGATGGGGGGTCAGAGGCTACGCTGGCTTTGGCCCCGATAAACTTAAATAGTGCAAACAGCAATAATCTCGTTTCTACGGATATTATGGACACTCTTCAAGACGTGGCTGTGACGATTGAGGTGCAGTCCTCTCCGCCCGTTAAGAAAATGCATGAAAATATGATCAATCTCTATCAAACAAATGCCTCAGGGCCATACATTGTATACGTTCAATTCGAACCCCCAACTCCCGCCGGCGAGAAAGCCGACAAACAAAGAAATGTCAAAATCAATCGAATCGCTTTAGAAAAATCCATCTTCGACCAGAAGGTCCAGGGAATTGAGCATCTCAAAAAAATAGGCCGCAATTGGTTTGAAATTGCGTTCAAATGTGGTAGAAGCGAATGCATTCCTCACTCTCAATTTTTTAAAAGATGAGCACTTCAAAGCTTACATCCCCGACATATACCACATACAGAACAGGGCTAATTAAAGTTATTGCCACTTCACTTTCTGATCAGGAGATAATTGATGCTTTAACGAATGTAACAATATCCGTATCCACAAAATATGCCGCATCAACTGTAATACCAGCGGTGAACCAGTGTGGAAACCGTCTCACTACATCATGGTCACTTTTGTAGGCCAGAGTCTACCGAAAAGAATATTTCTATTCTACAACTCTCTACTAGTCGAGTCATACGCTCTTCCTGTCGAGCAGTGCTTCAATGCTGTTGTTTTGGGCACAGTCGGGTATCCTACCGGGCCAAGACTCCACGCTGTTTTAAGTGTGCAGGTGAGCATACTGGCGCAGAGTGCAAGTCAACGGCCATTAATTGCGCAAATTTTAGGTCCCAAGATCACTTTCCGAATAATTTATCATGCGAAGAGTAAGTTAGGCAGAAGAAATATAATGTATGTAGATCGACGCCTTTATGTTCGGTTAATGGATACCTTTATGATCTATGTTATACCGTCAGTTCTAATTAATTTACTGTCACGATAGGACGTATTTCGTGTTTCATTCGGCTCGCGCCGGTCTTTACCATCGACCGCGGCTAGTCGGCTAACACTAAGTATCATTCTATCTGGCTATGAATGCGATATCGACTTTGTGGGAACGAAGGAAAACAATGCAGATGCACTCTCGCGTTTGCCATTACCGGGTCGACAGATAGTAAAAGAAGTTAATTCCAAGTACTGTTATTAAAACTTGATAGAGGAGGCGTTGCCAATAACGCAAATGGACATTGAGTGGGAGACAGCGCATGACATGATTTTGTCACGGATTTACGGGTACGTCGAGAGTGATTCTTGACCGAACGAAATTGAAATCACGGCAATGACACCTTACTTCAGCCGAAGAAGCGAAATTATCATAGAAAGCGGTTGTTTAATGTGGGGTTATAGAGTGATCGTTCCGTCGGTTTTATGTGAAAGGATTATTAAAGAAAGCCATTCCAGCCATTTGGGTATAATGAAGTGTAAGGCGATCGCCCGAAGCTTCATGTGGTGGCCAGGAATATAACAACAATTAGAAGAGATATGCAGATCGTGCGGGGTGTGCGCGGCGGAAGCGGACGCACTAGCCCGCGTAGTTTCAGTGCCCAGGAAATGGCCTCAGCGGCCGTGGCAAAGGGTTTTGCCACATAGTCAAGGAAAAGACATATCTCGTAGCGGTCGATGCGCACTTAAAATGGATGGAGGCTATACGTATGGGTTTTACCAACGCTGTGGAAACGACGGACAAACTAAGAGAATTATTTGTTCGTTTCGGCATTCAGTTGATTAAGGACGATGGTCCTCCTTTCAGTAGTCGCGATTTTGAGATATTCATTACGAAAAACGGAATAGGGCACGTATTTTCAGCTCTATATTACACTTTCTCGAACGAAGCGGCGAAGAATGCCATTCGTATGGTAAAAAATGTTTTAAAGAAAGCTAGTGGCGAAGGATCGGAGTTTTGCTGATTTACAGAAACGCTTCACACAGTACGACTGGGAAATCGCCAGCTATGTTAAAGTTCGGTCGTCGCTTGAGAACGTTCGATCTAATTAGGGCAGACGTACGAGATAAAGTAGAGACGAGCAGAAACAGACAGATTATAGAGGCGGGAGAGATAGAGATACGAGTGGGAGGGAAAGTCTGGGCGCATGATTTCCGTCAAGGACGCAAGTGGACTGCGGCAGAGATAGTGGAGCGACTGGGTTCAACGGAACCCGTTGTGTGCTGTAGCAGTAAAGGCGCGAGGTGGACGCGACATGCAGATCAGTTGCGGCCGCGTCGGCTTTCAGTAGCCGCGAGCACCGCGACGCCCGCGACTTCCGGGACGCCCACAGCGCCGGCGACGCCCGCGACTCCGACAGCGCCAGCGTCCTCACTTCCGAGCATCATTGAAGCGCGCAACAAATTCCATGAAGTATAGCAATCTCCGAAAAATCTATTGCCCATGAGCCCGCCTGCAAAACACCCCCCGTAGGTATACGTTCAGGGTCACTAAACCAGTTTTCCGATTCAGCGCGGAGGAATGACGGTTGCAATAATGAGGGTTGGTTGGTATTAAAGGCGGAAATGTAATGTATGATGTGGGATCAATGCCTTTATGTTCGGTGGATGGGCACCTTTATGATCTATGTTATACCGCCAGTTCTAATAAATGTACTGTCATGATAGGACGTACTTCCTGTTTCATTCGGCTCACGCCGGTATCTATCAAAACATCTGATGTCCACCGAAAATATTTCTTAATTTGATGCTGTTACGAAATGCCCTAGAAAAGCTCTATTTACCTCTATTGTCTCTTCTTTAACTCCAAGCCCTAGAATCTTAGTGGAAAGGACCCCGCACAGACCCCGCATAATTGTGACCGATCCTCCTCGAGCACAGAATTCAAGAGGTCAGAAGAAGAGAAAAGTGCTTCTCTCACCCCCTCCTCCAGCTGGCATCTGAATTTAATCAAAGCAACGTGTGGTGTATGGTGGGGATCCCATTCATCCACCCTTAACCTTCTCTACAACACGCTACTCAGATCCCAAATTGACTATGCGGCATTCGTTACATTTTCCCTTACTAACGAGTGTATTAGCAAGTTAGACCGTCTCCAGTACAAGGGACTTCGCCTAGTACTTGGAACAATGAAGAGTTCGCCCACAAATACTCTGCAGGTTGAGGCAACAGAGCCTCCAGTCGACCTCAGATGTCAGCGGCTCGCCGACCTTTTCTACCTAAAACGGTTAGCGATGATTTCACACCCACTTGTTCCCAACCTCACTATTTTGTCGGCAATGCTGCAGTGCAAACACACCCTCCCCGAAGTAGCCTCTCCTATGTAAAAGTCATCAGTGGCTCAGCAGATTATCGCCCATCATATATCGCTTTGTTTTACCGCCTAACTTCTCCCTCTGGAAGGGAGGCTCAGAGTGCCAGAGATTTTTAATCAGATCGTCTTGCGGAAAAATACAGAAGACGACTCCCAACCGCATAACAATGTGTTATTTGAGTATTTAGTTATCAACAACTGGCCGGATTGGAGCTATTTATTTACGGACGGCTTTATGTCTGCCGAAGGTTGCTATGTAGACGCCGCGGTTTACCACGCCAACGCAGATACAGCCAATCTGTTCCGCCTGCCCAGTGCCGCCTCCATCTACACTGCGGAATGTGTAGCCATGCTGAAGGCACTCCATTGCATTGAGTCATCTCTTCTTGTCAATGTAGTGGTATTCACCAACTCAATGAACTTCTTGCGGACACTTAGCTTCCCCTCCCTAAATAACGCTCCAACCACATTGACAATGAAATTCGCCGCAAATATGATGACTTGATAGCGGCCGACTTTCGGCTGGTCTTCTGTTGGATCCCTAGCCATTCCGGGATTAAAGGCAATGCCAGGGTGGACGAGCTGGCGAATGTGGCTCGTACTTTCGGCTCCAAAGTTGATTGCCGTCTACCTGTCTCTGACTTCTTCCCTGTGATCGAGAACAAACAAAATAAAAATGGTCTCAATGATGACGCACTTCCTCTAACACAAAGGGCAAGAGGTATTCACTCATCAAGCGTGAAATCCCGTCAAAACCGTGGTACGACCACCAGCCATTTAGCCAGAAGGAAATATCAACAATTTGCCGCATGAGAATCGGACACTGTTCCATTCCTTCGCACCTCCTTCTAATTAACATCATCACCTCTTCGCAGTGCGATTGTGGACATGGGGATTGGACGCTGGACCACTTATTTTTTAACTGACCCATCCTTAATAACTATCCTAGTTTCATCACAGACCTTGTCAACAATAAAATCCAACTTCCCCATATGTATTCTCCACTTGTTATCCCTCAACTCTCCCAAAATATATAAAGTAATATGTAAATTTATTTCCTTCAACCAAATTTCTGTATAATGTATTGGATTTCATATTTTTCGTCATTAGTAAACTCCCTCAAAACTATATTGCTATAATAATGTCTCTTCGTGGTTCCTTTTGTTTCAGTAGTGTGCTGTATTCCTAATTAATTATTAATATACTAACATGGGCTGTCCTCCAAAACCGACCTGGCAGAAAGCATCATTCGGTGATTGCCATTAAAGAACCAAAGAAGAAGAAGAATAACCGCAGTTCTAACTAAATCATTGTAAATTCATCTCAAGGCAATCATCAACAGTTTTCCTTATTTGCATGTACTTTTATCTAGCGGAACTTCCTTATCGGATCAATTCAACAGGTTATGTGTCCAGCTCAACAGGTTATGAGCCCAGGTCACGATGACCGCGAAAAAAGTGCAAATATGGAAAAAGCAATTTCAGTGACAATGTGAAATAGCGCAAGCGGAGAAAGTGACTCTTCTGGTGAATCGTTTTAAATTGTGCGGAACAATTCAATTGAATTAATGCGATTTTGGATAAACGGACAGAAACAAAAATGCGACAGCAAACGAAATGTGGGAAATGCTCAGAGGAACCTATGAGAGCACATCGAAGGCAAACACACTACTTTTGCAACAAAAGTATTACAGTTATGCGAAAGAGGCAGGAGAAGACATTGCGATGTTCTTATCAAAATTAATGGTAATTATAAAAGAGCTTCGAGATCAAAAGGAGACCATATCCTATTCCTTGGTAATTTCGAAAATTTTAATAACGTTACCTGCCGAATTCAATCATTATTAGAGTGCATGAGAATCTGCAAATCCTGAAAGTCAGACTTTGATAAATCTGCGAGCACGTTTAATGGTGGAAAAGCTTCGCCTGAAATCGCAGGGATGAGCCGAAGAGGTGGAAGCGCTGAGGGCCAAGTGAACTTCTCCCAAGAAAAACTACAGCAAAAAGAAAAATTCGTCGAACGACGACAATAAATCAACGAATAAAAGCGACAAAATGGAAGGCAAGTGCTTCAAGTGCGGAAAAGGAGGTCATTGGAAGCGGGACTACCCAGAGAAGAAGCATAGCTCCGACGGGAAGCAGGAAGATGACTCGGTCAACGCATTCGTTTGTCAGACAGCAACGAGTGGAGAAAGAGACACTTGGATATTGGATTCAAGGGCAACTGATTACATGAACCACCGGAGCGATTGGTTCGAGAATTTCACCGAAATATCCGAATAATTGAAGATAGGAAATGGCGATAAGATTGTGGCTCGAGTCAGAGGCGACATCAGCATTCACGCCTTCAATGGCAGTGTTTGGATTCGTAAGCGAATCATGGGAGTTGTATTCGTGCCAGATCTTCAGATGATTTTATTTTCATCAGGAAAGGTGACAGATCATGGTCATCAGCTGAGCATGGACAACAAAACTTGCGAACTGCTGTAAAACGGAAACGTGGTTGCAGTGAGAGTTCGTAGAATCGGGTTGTTCCAGATGCTGTTCAAGGTAAATCAAATTTCATGGATCGAGGCTATATCAAATGTAGCAATAAAAATGTTTTGGGCCGAGGCTGCTCATGTGCGAATGGAACTGGAACGAGTACTGTATCGGACAAAACACCGCATGAATTGTAGCACGACAAGGAAGCAAAGGTCGATCATCTGCGAACTTTCAGCTCGAAAGTGTTCATCGACATTCCATAGGAAAATCGGCAGAATTGGATTCAAAGGCAGCAAAATGTATTTTCGTTGGTTACGACAACCATTCTAAGGGATATCGAGTTTGGAATCCAAAAACAGACAAATTCGAGATCTCACTAGTCATCGAATTTTTATTGGAGGAATCCATGGCCACACTCGACATCGGAGCTAAAGAAAAAAATAACGAGAGCACGGGCGATGCAAACGAAAATAAAAATTATGATGTAAATTAAGAGCAACGCGAGGAACGTGGTGCGATATGCGATCTGGACAACATAAATGACATCAATCGACGTTTGTGCGATCGAAGTACCATTATAGTAGCGAAGCATTTGACAAATTTTGCATCAGGACATCATTCGGCAATGTTAGCAATCAGTGAAGAGCCAAAGACTTTTGAACAAGCGATTCAATCGAGTGACCGCAAACAGTGGGAGTAGGCAATGAATGAGGAGTACGATTCACTTATAAAAACCCTTACTTGCACTTTGGTTGAGGCACCAGTTGATCGAAAAACTATAGACAATCGATGGGTCTATAAAGTCAAGCAGAACCCAGACGGAACCATTGATCGCTACAAGGCGTGATTGGTAGTACGGAGATATTCGCAGGAACATGGCATCGATTACCACGAAACATTCAGCCCGGTGGAAAATTTCACATCGATCAGAGTAATCCTGGCATTAGTGGCATCGAAGAAAATAAAGTTGAAGCAATTTGACGTCAATACGGCTTTTCTAAATGGAAATTTAGAGGCGAATGTCTATATGAGCCAGCCGATTGGATACGACGACGAAAGCGGGCGAGTATGTAAGCTATCAAATAGCTAATGTGGTTCGAAACAAGCATTACGTTGTTGGAACAAAAGTTTACTTTGTTCGTCAACAAATTTGGTTTCAGAGCAAGCGAGTCGGATCCATGTGTTTTCATTTGCAACGGAGAGGACGGTATGTTAATTCTAACAATTTACGTCGACGACGAATTTATTGCAGCGGAAAAGCAAGAGTCCATTATTCCAGTCACTTGCAAAAGGAATTCGAGGTAAATATATTCGAGCTGAAATGATTTTGGGACTCGAAATTGATCAGCGATCGGAGTGATTGATTCATGCTTACCAGCGAGGATACGCAAAAAAGGGTACTACATTTTTTAACATGATGCATGGCAATGCAGTGTCAATGCCATTGGACAATTCACAGAATCTTGGAGATTTTGAAACAGATGAAGAGACTGATTTTCCATATCGTGAAGCAGTTGGACGTCTGATGTATTTGGCCGTCGCTACTAGACAGATATCAGCTTCGCAGTTGGAAGTGTCAGCCGATGCGTGGAAAAACCAGCTGCCGCGCATGTGAATGCAGTAAGTATATCAATGGCACGATGGACATGGGAATTCACTTCGAGGGCGAAAACGATCCGTGCTTTTGCGGATATAGCGATGCCGATTACGCCAGAGATGCCAGAACACGAAAATCGACGTCAGGATACGTTTTCATGTTCGATGGAAGCGTAATCAGCTGGGGATCAGAGCGGCAAAAATCGGTTGTACTATCAACGATAGAATCCGAATATATGGTAGCGTCACACGCCATAAAGGAATTGGTCTGGCTGAAAAATTTGTTGTGTGAGCTACAGCAATCGAAATTGGATGCGCCAATATTTTTCGTGGACAACCAAAGCGCAATTCGACTTGTGAAGAACCCGGAGTTTCACAAGAGGACAAAGCGCATCGACGTGCGATATCACTTCATCCGTGAGAAATTCGACGATGGAATGTTCATCTAAAATACGTTCAGACGGATTAGCAGACAGCAGATATCATGACGAAAGCCAAAACATCAGTATTTTTGTACTTTGATGAGTGTCATGCCAAATAATTAACTTAGAGTGTTCAAGGAATTAATCTTTTAATTTCGAATTAGTTTTGTTATCTAGATTCTCAATTTTATCTTGATTTTGGCATTGACTTGCAACAAAAAGGGAGTATTGAATTTAGACGCGCTTTTCGCTTTTGTATTTCGTTTCAAGTCTGGCAACACTCACACACATGCAAGGCACAGCTCGGCCGTATGTGATCTTGTACAGAGCTGTCACTGACTAATAAACGCAATTCTAACTGAATCGTTATAAATTCGTCTCAAGACAATCCTCAACAGTTTTCTTTATTTGCAAGTACTTTTGTTCGAGCGGAACTTCCTTATCGGATCAATTCAATAATATCTCACAGAAATTGAAATTTTCGTCTCCCATGGATATCCTTCAAATGAACATTATGTCTCTAAAAATATCCAGAGAATACTGAATAAATGTCGCGAAGAGTTTACTGCGTTTGTATGGAGAATTGACTGTGATGACAACCTCTTAATAATTATTTAAAGTAATTCGCTCTTTGTTGTTTTATAAGGGAAATAAAAATAAAACACTCTGAGAAAAACCATTATCGTGAAGTACGAAGCACGGTCACGATATTTAAAATCCGTTGCGACATACAGCTTATGAAATTGTTGAATTGAAGGGTCCATACACGACCAACCTGTGTCGCGACCTAATTGAGAAAACAGCTAACAAACATTTTAAAGCTCGACGCGAGCCTTGAAATAATGGAAATGTCACGCTTCAATGCACAAAATTAAGTGCATCGGTTAAATAGTCCGTTGTATAAAGAAGCGTGCGTCCGTGAGCCGACAACACACTAGCCCACGAGTATGGATAGATTTTTTTAATTAAAAATCCGCGATCCGGGTCCGAAGTAATAGATCCTAACACGCAGGCGAGATAATTGTGTCAAATGTAATGTTGATGGCTAACATGCAACTCTGCAGGGGAAACCAAGAATACATTACTAGACGAATATACATAGATGCGAATCAGCTCATTGATGACGCTGTTAAGAGAACAAAGTAGATGTAACGCAAGTAGTGTTTACATTGTTTGTACGTTTGGAAGATGATCGATGTCCCTATTAGAAAACGATGTTAGATGAAATAAACAATGAGGATTGGCAGAAACCGTAACCAATCTGGAAGCACTCTAAAAACATAACTATGTAAAATAATAAGGGTTATGTCAAAGTATAGATATTGATATAATCATATAGATAATCATGAACTGATAATTATCACGTATAAGCACCTAAGTTATACCATTTAATGGAAAATAAGGAAAATTTTATTTTAAATTAAAATATACATTCATTAAAATGTTATTATATTTCTAATGTTAATGAAATTATGCTTCAAAGATTTAAAACAATTATGCTACATAGATTCAACAAAAATACAAGTCGAAAATCTGATTCTAAATTAAACTTCTTCTAAACAGAAAGTCTAGTCTAAATAAATGTATTGTTATTGTAAAAGCCTGAACAACTGCCAATCAGATTATCGAAAATCTTAAAACATATCTTAAACAATCTTAGGAATATCGATATCATGAAGCTCAGTGAATAAAGATAATTATGTCTTCTTGATAGTTGGCTCAAACGACACAAATCCATCTCGAATTATTTCTGAGATCGCAGCGGCTATAACA
>JAOPUG010000276.1:27091229-27101445 GCA_027564375.1 Micropterix facetella | reverse complement strand
GATAGGTCAGGGGCTAACCATAAAATACGTCACGATTTGGGGGGGTGGTTGAGTGGGTTTAACCAAACGTGAAAAATTAAAGGAAGCCCCCCCCCCCCCCCCGGGATATCTAAAATGCGATGTCACATTTCAAACAACGGACGAAATCGCTGAGATTTTGGTTGCAGTCTGGAAAACAGCTGTTGGTAAAAGGAAAAGGACCAATTGCCTCAATAACATTTACACAGTTTTATTACGCCTTGATCCCAAAATATATATTATAAAAAAGTCAATGCTTTGTAGTTTAGGATACCGTACTTGCACAATAGACGACAAGTAACTTTGAATGATTGCTACATTTTTGAGCAGGCGTAATTTTCAAAGATTGTCACTACTCAAACGTTGAAGTATGCCTTTTTCTATAACAAAAAAAAAATGGTCTGACGATGCTCGGCCTAATTTTCCCATATATAATAAATAGCAGAGTAACTAGGTAAAGACAGAGCGGTTTTTGAGTTTTTTTGACATAATATGAAAATGACTTATATTTGTAGAATCTACAGCAAAATGTCGTATACTTCCTAAAGACACAATACAAATTGCAGCAAACATTGGTTTTGGCTACAGGCCTGGAAACAAATAACCTGATTTTTTTCTGAAAAACCATTATTCCGGGTCTTTTATTGTATGCCACCTGCTACGGACGAATCCGTCCACCCAGGAGCGTTTCAGCGAACTTTATCGCTATATTACCCCGAGATGAAACACCGAGACTTGGGGACGTAGACAATCTACGTACCAAGCTCCACCACTGCCCGTCAGAGGCCAATACCTTGCGGCGAGGCACAGGGAATTGCCGCCATTCGGCAGCCTCACCCCCTGACTCCTAGATTTAGTCGGAATACTCCGACCACCCGTCTGGTTGCAGGTTCGAGGTCACTTGCGCAGTCCTCTACCACAAGCGAGCAGCATTCCTTACGAGAATATCGCGGGTTCGGGGCGTTCTTTGCTCGGCAACTGTATCGTTTCTAAGGATAAGCATCTTGAGGTACCTACTTACCCCCGCTTCCTTAAGAAGCATACACTTCTAAACTCCTCCGGTTATTAGTCAGTGACAACACGGCCGGTTTACCTGACTCGTGCGTCCGCTGTCCAGATCAGCCCGAGTGTCCGTCCCCGGATCCACCGCACTGCGGGTTCACCAGGTTGGTCCCTCTTCGGGGAGGCTCCCGGATAGGGGCTGCCATGCGAGCTGGGCCGACCGAGTTGACATATAACGGCCATCATAGCCCAGGTTACACGGAGCCTTTATGATCCATTATTCCGGGTCTATGGGGTTTATGTAAATTCACTAAAACCACAGATACAGAAGTCAATGAAGCAACAATGTTCAACAAAACTACTGTGAAGTAATAATAAAACATATTTTGTATAAATACCTTAAACTTGGAGAGGGAGGGTGGCGGGGGTCAGAAATGTGGAAAATTGTGACATATAATCATATATCTAATGAAATTCTAATGATTTATATTTATAGTTACGTGACGTAATATTAATACAATTACAACATTTTAAAAAAATGTTACTTTTTCGTAGATGAAGGAAGGGAGGATTAATATAGATAGAGTACTGAGGATAAATGTCTGAATTGTATGAATGTAATGGTTATTAAATTAAAATTAATAAAAAAATGATTTTATATAATTTATATGTTTATGACATTTAAGGTTTTGAATTATAGTATTTAGGGATACGACTCTTTCTTTTATTTTTTATGATTATTTTACTACTAA
The DNA here is from genome assembly GCA_027564375.1 of Micropterix facetella. Classification (NCBI taxonomy): domain Eukaryota; kingdom Metazoa; phylum Arthropoda; class Insecta; order Lepidoptera; family Micropterigidae; genus Micropterix; species Micropterix facetella. Next base: position 27,099,673 of record JAOPUG010000276.1, on the reverse strand, counting down.
TTTTTATAATTAGGTTCGATTACCTTTCTCCATTTTTTATCAATTAAGTATATTTAAATAATATCTATTTGTACATATGTTTTATGTACTGTTATTATATTTTATATTTTCAATTTTCCTTTGATTGTCCGGTTGATAGACAAGCACTGAGCTTGTACTCGCAGGTGTCCCTCAGGGTTCGGTATTATCGCCTGTCCTTTTCACAATATACACCCTAGATATTACATCCGACTTGACACACTGCAAATCACACGTGTACTTCGATGACCCGCAACTCTACTACGCTTTTCATCCATTTCGCAAGCAGCGTTCTGAGTAGAATACATTACATACATGAAAAAAAAAATAAGCATAATTACTGACCTTTGTACACCACCGCAAACTAAATCGAAGAAATGCAACATTTTATCGGTGGAAACGAAAATTTAGATATATAATTGTAAAAATGAACATAACTTCGTTATATGCATTGATGGAAACCCTGTTTTCTCGGTGAAGTCATATACAAATCTCGGTTTATACTCGTACATATACTCCTAAATTACGAAGAGCTTGTAACGACGAAAGCAACGATTTTTTGTAAGATTGAAAAACCTATTTCGTTCCGTCTTAACTAAAGTCGTATGGGGAATGTCAAACACATCTAAACAGTTCTAAACATCTAACAGACGATATAATACAAATCTAAGTGCATTATATCGTCGTGCCGACTCATAATTCTTTTGAGAATAGCGGTTTTAGGATAATTTGTGCTACTACGAGGCATTACGAATGATTGCAATGATGGCATTTGTTTAGAGGACACCCTAAGGTTTATGTTATGTAAAACTAAGTTATTGATTATTTTAATGTTATTGACTAGTCATTGACTATTTTAAAAGAAGTTTCAAATTTGTCATAGTCAATTCGTTGGATATATCTAAGTGTAAACTAAAGGCAATTTCGGAAATCTACATGTCTAAGAAATATTTTTTGGATTGTTTCAATACGATTTATTTAGGTGTCACCATATACAATAAGCATATTCGAGGACTCTACGGACATACGCTTAGAAGAGCGTTTTTAGTGGAGCTAAGTTGGAGACACGTAAGACAAAACCTAGCATTTTGTAAGCCTGTAAGCACGCTTTTCGAAGAGAGTTTGTTGTCGAGTTCCATTCCAAGCTCCCATAAATACCATTTCAAAACGTAAACGTATGTAGCGGGTAAAAGACATTTTGTGACAGTTTTTTAAAACTGATGTCAAGAAGTTTTTCTGGCGGCGTAAGGCTTGTCATTTTGGATCGTAAAGTAGTCGCACCATCCACTGGGGCATATATCTTTAGATCGTCTACGTAATCAATATAATCTGAGTTAATGAAACGTCTGCCTATATCGTTAACATTGATGTTAAACAGTAACGGCCCACGAGTGGGAACCCTGCGGAATCCCTGATGGGATGTTGATGAATGTTGACCTGTGCTCTTCCACTATGATATCCTGACGACGATTAGTATATAAAAATATAACCATCTACTTAGATGGTTATATTGACCTACTTGGGTCACCATAGTTCCGATCAACTTCAATTTGACTATTAGGGTAGAGTGATTGACGCGATAGAATGTTTTAGAGAAATCCGTGTAGATGACGTCCGTTTGTCTACGATTGTCTATAGATTTAAATATTCGCCAAGATTTGTAGCAACAGAACGTTTCTTCATGAAGCCGTGCTGACATACTGTGTCTGATGAGTATACTGGGTCTGTAGATGGATGTTCATAAGCCATTTTATGAAACATGTAAAATGAATAAATACTGAATAAATACTGACAAAATCGAAATAGACCTGTAGTTCTCAATGGCAAGTTAAGCACTGGTATTGTGTATCGTAACAACGAGCGTATCTTATTAGACAGATGGAAAAATAGCCTCGTTTATTGAGCGACAGTAAAGAATTGCTAAATTTTAGACTTCATGCATTACATTGTAAAGTAGGAGAGATATCATCACTGCCCGCTATTATGTTAGGATCGAGGTTTTTTAGATTAATTCGACCAAGTTTTTTGTGATGCTAATGTGACTGTTGTTTGATATGGAATTAAAAGAAGCATTTGAGGTATGCGCGTAGTAGTTGTAGGTGGATTTGACATATCCAGCAAAAGCGTCATTGATTTCCCCTCCTTTCACTTCATCGTCGCCATTTTGCATCCAGGTGGATAACGAGCTATATTTTTATTAGGGTGACCTGTAATACTATAATGAAATTTTAAAACTCTCTTTTCGCCAACTTCTAATTGTCTTTCGATTTCAAGCTCAGCAGAATAATGTCATGCAATTCTAGTGACAATATAATATATAATGCTTTTGGTTTGTATGATCATAAAGGTGGGAGGTTGATAGGGACTCCTCAATGGCTAACCATAAAGCTGATCAAGTTTAGACTCATTTGATATGTCTCAATGAGACCTTTGGTTACATATTGTGACTACTAGGTAAACGCGTGTTTAGTTTATTAAACTATTTAATCACTTATTCATCGATTTGTTGAATGACCAAAAGACTTTAAGATTTTGTGTTATTTCATCACCCATATTTTTAATGTAAACTTCGAAGAAGTCTTTTTGATTTTTTTTTTCTGGCGACAACTCAGTAAGGTGAAAGTGTTCATAGCTGAGAGAGTTCTGGTGTTTCTTATTACATTTGCAGTAATATTTTAATTGATCCTTGAATATTTGCACTAAAGAAGAAGATAACCTAACAGAAATTTGCCTCAGCTGACAAGACAGGAAATAATAAATGAGGCCTTAAGTGAGACATTATAATTTATGAAATTAAATACTATCGACTATAATATTAACGATTTTTTTAGAACCTGACGTTTCGGCGATGTTGCAACCGCCGTTGTCTAGGGTAGACTAAAGTGCTGTCAGTCATCATCCGTTGTTATGCGGGTAGGCGGCAAACTAGTGCTCTTACTGCGTAGATTATAATGGTGGTGGGACGGCGGGTTCGGTGGTCGCGAATTTTAAATATCTACCGTGCACACAACACTCACTGTATCTTGTATTATGTCTTTGAATTCTTGCGACGTGGAGCTAAAAAACTGCACGCGGTAAATTCGTTATTATTATCTATTTATAATGATAATATAATTGCTGTATGTGTATACCACGTATGTACTTCTCCAATAAGGTACCCTACAATAAAGAATATTTCCTTTCTTTCATATTTCCATTCATGTTATCGTCTGCACAGTTAAACAGCTCAATATAGTATTTTTCGAAAATAATTTTTCTCTCTGTCTTAGAGCCATTTTGTCTGATTGCAGACATTTTTGCGTCAATCTTTGATGAAACTAAAAAATAGAGAAAGCTAATATATGAAAAATACGAACAATGGTTCTTCCAGTTAGTCATTGGACATTTTAGTTTCTTCCACTGCTATTGTTCGGATGGGAAGGAAACGTTGACCAATGACGGTAAATAAATTGAAGCGTAATCCATTTTAGCGAAAACATTACCTACACAACTAACAACATCTACACACTTAATGGAAAATTTTAATAAACATCTCGGAAATCTTATCTTATTCTTTCATATTTGTGTTTCCGTTTGCAATATCAACATTTTTTCCACAGAGATTTGGTTTCTTTGAAAACTACCACGGAATAAAAAATATTATACATTTTTTATTCTCATAAATCTGCCACTGTTACGATTGGTTTTATTTTAAGAAAGGCAGAACCTGAAAAAATACCCAAACCCACAAATTGATTCAAACCAATGCTTGTCGTGAGATAACTCAATTTAAAAAAACAACATTCAGAAATCGTGAAACGTCATGCCGTAAAGTAGACTTCATTGTTCGCACAAACACAATAAAACAACGAAAAACTTATTGTTTAAATGCGCCAGTCTTGCCATCAATGTCAGTGTGAAGGTCGCTTTTGATATTATTACATTTCCCACGTACTTAAACTTCTCCACTTGCTTCTGGACATCTTTGCCAAGATACCAACTATGATTTCGAGAGATTCATCACTTGTGCCGATAGCCATCACTTCGTTATTGCGTATGTTAATCTTGATATCGAGCGGTGGAATAATGGGCACGTCGACGAAACAGATGCTGCAAACTTCTAGTTATGGAAACAGGCTATACTAATAATTTCTAGACTAGAAAAGGCAGATTCTTGCAGTCTGCATTTCAAAAGTCACAGCATAATGTTCCTAACCTCTTTTTTATTCATCTAAATTACTTACGTCAATTCTTGGAAAGAAAGACAGTTTTCACATACGAGAACATATCCATCACCCACTAGGCAAGCCAATACTTTGGTAATTCCGCACACAAAAAGTACTGGCTATAAACATAATCCTGAATGCTCCTAAAAATATACTTCAACATACTATGTTACCGCATTAACAATTTACCGCGTTTAAGACCCGGCCAAAAAGTAATTCTTATTTCGACGATTTTGGATATTTCCGTAATTATTTAAGATGAATACTACTTTAATTAATTACGAGATTTTTCTTTTCAAGGGCTAAATTAAGTTATATTTTTATGACGACTTCTAATTTTAATTGTTCATAGCTTTGTACTGACAATTTTCCATTTTATAAATCTTTGTATTGGAGGTTCGTGATTTCCAAAGTAGAATAATTAATGAACATTTAGGACTCACTTCTGTATATGTCAACTCAAAAAAGGACTCAAAAATCTCAAAAGAAAGGAAGTACAACATACATACTTCAAAATAAAGGCCTTCCTTAGATTTCTGCCTTTCACAAAGCTTTCGGAAAGACAATCAAATTACAGTAGATTATAAATTTTATCGCAAATAGAGACGCCATTCATTTTGATAATCGATAAATCCAATACAGTTTTGATGGAAAACATATTCACGATTATCTAATACCTTTGGACAGAACAATCGTAAGAACAATGACGTAGTCAGAGAAAGAGAAAGCATCTATAAGTACCCATTGTGTAAATATAAAATATTATTGTTTTAGTGTTTACAACAATTAATCCTAAATTTTGATCTAGTGTGTGGGCGGCTGATTTTGTTGTGTAATATAGGCGAAACATTTTTAGTCTTCGAAATCAATCAATTTCTAAACTGATATAAAGGCGGCTGTATGTATTTCATAATTTTCTCCATGTTTCTTTAACAGATTCATCCCTAACAGATAGGAATAGAATCAGAAAAACTTGTGGCAAATTATTTATTGCCTTAGCTATGAGCCGCTGTTTGGTCTAATGATTTTTAGTTTCTATTTAAATTGCCATATTGTTTCGTAACGGTATTCATTCTCGTGTCATTAGTTTTAAAATAACCAAACACCCATTCCAGCATTTTGTACGTACTGTAGTTTTTTGGTCCATATCTTCATCTAAAGTTAGACAATAAAATAAGTCACGTGGTATGGCATTATGATTGCTCTAAAAATGCAGACATGCGTTGATGATGATTTGTAAAATTTATAATCATTAAGGTATATATAATTACTTAGGATCTCTAGCAATAAATTTATTTATTGTAGTTTATTTCATTAATTGGACTAGGCATTTATTAACTTTTTGTATTTAATCCCTTAACGAACATTATCTTGAACACGAACATTAGGTTACGTAAAATTGGCAATGTTATATTATAGCGTTCAGGCATGTTTTGGTTTCGCAAATATCTATGTCTTTATGCATTCCGTCCAATGATGAACATACAAACGTACGAATGATCATCGTCTAATTGTCAACGCTTTGGATATAGGAATTATTTTTGCAATCGACAAGCCAGGTGTGTAAAAAGTGCTGAAAATAATTTAACCGTCGCGTCGATTAGAAAAAGCCGGTCTGAAAATATGAAATGAGTTGTTTGTAATGGAAATCACCCCGCCAATTTTAATGTAATGGGGGTAATGTCTAGAATTAATTACAAAAGTCTTGATTTCCTCGGCTGAGAAAAAAGCCTTACCAATTATAAATAAGATTAAATTTACCGGGTGAAGTTTGTAGCACCCCGACGTTTCAGCGATGTAGCAACCGTGGTTGTCCAAAGTATACTACCCTGGCCAACGACGGTTGGAACACCACCGAAAAGTTGGGTGCTACAAACTAAACTTTACGCGGTAAATTCGTTTAATCTTATTTATTATGTCAAATAACCGCGATACTCGTCGATTTTCCAATATCCTTTATCAATATCAGAAAATGTCAAAACTATTCCACAACAAACTGAACGAAAATCAACTCAAAGCATATCAGAGGAGCAAGATTTTTATAGAGGAGGTACCTAAACACAATACAAAAATTGCCTTAGAATACTATTCTAAATGAAAAACTGAGTTTAACTTTATTGAGTAGGGCTTTGGTTGCCGATTAAAACGCGTTTTTAGTTAAACCATTGATTAAATAACACTTATTTAATCAATGGTTAAACTTTATGTTAAAAAAATCTTAGTAAATATGGCATACTTTCAACTCGTTTTTAATATAGAATAATCTCATTTAAAGTAAAATCTGCTAATATCTAGAAAATAAATTTTGAAAAAAATATATACAAAACACTTCTATATACAAACAGTTTTTTTTGTTCATTGTGATGCTTACAATCGCGCCCTTTGAAAATATGGATTTTAGATCTCTAATAGAATTTCTGTATTTTTTGTATATGTACAAACACGCTCATTGATTCTGCGACGACTACTAGAGAAATACAAGTATACGACCAAATCTAAATATCTACTAATGTCAGACAATGAAAAGAAAGCTAATCCGCGCTCTTAGTAGGGTAAAGTCATTAATGCCAGTTGAATGACTAAGCTGTCATTGATTTAAACGTCTTTTGGCTAGAGAGAATGAAGAAATGGTAAAAAGTGTTAATTACTATGTAAACAGTGTTGATAATAGGCTGTTTCTACTATGTTCAGCGCTTGTGCAAGTGGGTCATTTGAAACATGTGACAGCGCATCGGTTTGACAGTAGACACTTCGATAGAATTGGCTTTATTGGAAATTGGATTGAAAGTGAACTTATTTAGCAACCCGTCTTTTTTATAATAATATAACTAATTTAATTTAATAAACATCAAATAGTCCTTCTTTAAAAACAAAAATAAAACTTCAAAATTACGATAAAATTTGATAAATTGATTTGTTAGTTATTTCTATATTTTCTTAAATGGATTTTTCTATCTTCCCTATCTCCTTCCGAATTAGGCTACGTATTGGGCCATAGAAAATCGAGTGGAATTCTTTTTAATTCAAATAGCTGATGCACGACCGGACATTGCGTCAAGATGTTTTGTTGGCATATACGGGTAGTACTAGGCAATTCCGTTTTCTCATATTTTTTGATGCAATGTAGTGTCAGAAACACAAAATACCGACATTGATTGCTATAATATTTAATACTTAAGGTTGTAAATCCATTAGGAATAGATTTTTACTTTCCCATAGCACATATACAATGGGGAATTTAGATTGTTTCTATTTTTAATCTCTCATACTTATTGTAAGCACTTAAAGAGAACCGTGACATATTTTCCTTTTATGTACCTATTTTTATTTCATTTTAAATTTAAAAATTTGAAATTTGTAGTACGACAGCATAGTTATAGCATATTAATATATGCATAGTTATTAAAAGGATAAATTTAGTGAGATATATTTTTATTTATCCATTAATGAAACGACAAGTCACCTTGTTTTGAAGTTATCCGTTTTTACTACTTATTAATGGGGACAATACTCCATTGGTATCAGAGCATTTATTTTCATAACATATTTGCATAACAAACATACATATGAATGTTTACTTCCAAGGCAAAAAAAGGATGTCAGTAATTGAATAAAATCGCTCTCACATCACGTTGCAATAGTAACTGGGACACCCATCTGCAAATCGACCTTCGTATATGCATTCAAACCAGGCGTCTCCATTTGCTCGTAACTAAACACACGTTTTATCATAATTAAGACTAAACACTGTAATGACAGTGTGCTTAACGTAATAACCTATACATATGTTTATAAAAACCACAATGCGACAATCAAAGTCATTGCCATTAGTGCGTGGTTTTTGCTGTGTGGGAATATCGCAAATTGCGGCAGAGGTATGCCATTGCAATTTGGATACATTAACAATAATATTCTCCAGAGGACGTGTGTTACGCGCACTGTGAATTCTTCAAATCAATCTGCATAATATGGACTGAGTATTCCTTATTTGGCATTCATCTATTCAGTTGTCACGGTGGTTATATACACATATGCTGACATATCGCCGGTAACGCTGTTATGCAATTGTGAAGATATATTACTAGTTGAAAGTAATGCTGAAGTAAATGCAGAATTACGACAATCGACCCGATTTATAGAATTTCGCGGACAAAAACTGTCTTATTTCCTGTTGCAGCATAAAATACAATATTGATGCGATATACGCCGATATAAAATGTT
>JAOPUG010000276.1:27050137-27064427 GCA_027564375.1 Micropterix facetella | reverse complement strand
AATCAGCATTCCAATCTAGATTAAAATGCTAAACTACATAGATTAAAAATATATAAATATGAAAATTAATATCAATAATTTCAGGTGGAAGTATCTCCGAAGAAATTGTCATAGAAATAAATAATTTTAAAGTAAAAAAATATAAACATTCTATATAACATAAATCGGTCGAATATACAGGAAATAGAAAAACAAAATGTAAATATGAAATACTCAAGTCATCAAAATCAAGGAAAAATTTTAATAGTCAAAAATTTCATGGAATTACATTGAGACTTACAATTAGATAATCAGAATAAAATAACAATAAAACTTTATAAATATCCATCACCAAATTTCATAAAATTATAATCAATTATAATTATTTGAAACTTATGAATTATACACACGAATGTATACAAGTAATGTTTGTCATTTGCGGTCAGTTCAAAGACAGTGAAGACGCTCATCATTAGAGAGTAATTATATACTAAATATTGATCGGAAAGAGAGTACCTATGCAAAAAAAAACGATCATAATATGGTGATAATAAAATATTTATTTTAATGGAAAGTGAAGGCAATCATCCTAATATTATATTTAAAAACAATTATAATTTTTGTAGTTGAATCTTGTTTTCTTCCATTGCATAAGGGCTCTCTCCGAATTGAAAGTATTGTCGTCATGCCTAGAATTATAATTTGTAATAATATGTGTATCGAATCACTCGGCTTATTGTATTTCATGTGCATATATTAGGTCCTTAACTATGAAGAGCATAATTTTAAATAAAAAGAAAAGTAATAAAAATAACACATTTTTTGGTATCCTTTTCTTCTTCTACGATGGAGCTCAAGCGAGAACATTTGCGTGCTATGATCCACCGTGATTTTAAATTTGGTTTATAAGAATTGTTAAGCTTTGAACGTTTAAAATCCGCTTTAGGCGAATCTGATCCTTCTCGGGCAATAATATTTAGATAGTTTAACGAATTTAAAAGGGGCAGAACTAGCCTTGAAGATGGATACCTGCCAACGGCAGTCACTGCATAACATGTGTGGACTACTGAAGTGCTGGTGCGAGAAGACATACGAATCACATTTCTGGCCATATAGAGAATCTTACACGTTAGTTCGGTAAGTGTCCATACCGTCTTACATTGACATCTTGGCGTGAGGAAACTTTAATAGGGTTGGATACCTCTTGTGCTCTCCGAAACGTAAAAAGAAACCCGTGTGGATTGGTGACGAAAAATGCGACTACGTTTCGAAAATGGGGTATCTAGGCATGTTTCTCAAATTATTACTGGCGACGAAACATGGATATATCAGTATGATCCAGAAAGCAAAAAGCTGTAGTCGGTATAGGTATTTCAGATGGCCAAGTTGCCAACAAAATTGCAAAGACCTCGAAACATTGGGAAAAAAATGGTAGCTATTTTTTAATGGAATGGACACCTTGCGAGATCAATGCCAGAAAATTGTAGATCAGGTAACTCAGAATAGTACACCATAGTCGCATTGACAAAAGTTTTCAAATATGTGCATGAAAGACGACCAAAGACCGGGTTTAGGGGAATCACTGCCCCGCGACAACGCGTCGTCACACACTGGCTTTAGAACAAAGACGTTTATTCAAGAAACTGGTATTTAAATCCTGGCTCATCCACTTTGAAGCCCCGAATAAGCTCCTTGTGACTCTTTTTTATTGCCAATTGTTAATGATAAAATAGAAGGATTTTTTTTCAAGTGCCTACGAAGCGGTGGCTGCCTACGAATCAGTCATTTTTGACCTATCGGAGTAAGATTGGAATAAATGTTTCCAAAGCCGGTCTAGGCGGATGAAAATTTGCATGGAGAATATTTTGAAAAAATATAATTTAAATTACAAAAATATTTTTATTACTTACTTTTATGCGTGTCTCAAAACTTATATAGTGACCTACTTATCTAGGCAAACTTGCAGTTTTAATAGGCATTGGTTAATACCTCTGCTTTAGAACTCTCGAAAGCAATCAATGAATCCTTTGAAAGCGTGTTTGATTCCTGTTTCTGAGTTGTTTTCCCCCTCCGTAAAATGTTATCCACATTCTGTAAAATATTTATGTAAGTTGTAGCAAGGTCTGGGGGATAATAATAATCAATAATCAGTTATTAATTTATTAAATTTAGAGTAACATAGCATAGAACAGTAATAATCATTCGATATAATCAGAGCGCTACACAATATTATTGAATTCGTCAGTTTTAGGTTAAACATTTCAGAAAATCTTATTTTTTTAATATAAAAATCCGGTTTTTTGATAATCACAAATAACTGATAGTGATAATAGAAAAAAATGCATAATCTGGATGGGGAAAATAAGGTCAGTGACGAAGTCTCTGGTCGCAAGTCCTGTGTGTGTATGTATGTGTGGTGCATTGTCGTGCAGAAGCAGTGGCGAAGAGCAAGTGACCATGGCTTGGTTGTTTGGTCACGAGATTCACCATCATTGTTTGCACTTCTTAAAAGTACGCATTTGCATTAACGGTTAAGCTAGACCGCAAAAAGCTGCAATAAATAACACCGGCATAGGACCTCATATTCGAAAATAACACTAATTTTCACCTATTCCGTGATTTCACACATGAAAATATATCAGCTAACAAACGACAAAAAGGCAAATGAATAACTGAATTTGAAAAAAAATTACGTGGGTTTATATTAAAGTTCATTGGAATTTGGAATTTCAACTCAAACATAAGTTATCCAAGTGCATAATGGACAGTGTGGCAAAACTGCAACTACATATGTAGGTAAGGACCTAATTGTTATTTTGGACTTGGTCGATTTAAGTTTGTTTTCATTTATGTATTTAACTTCAGTTACAAATGTTAGTTTTCATGTGAGTTTTAATATTTCAATAGTCCACTGCATTTCGGAATACCCAGACATGAGCGTGACGAAACGTGACGTACGACCGTCCTGTCAGTCACATTTCTTTATTAATTTTAGCTGAATCATCTGAATTGTATCTAAAAGAACTCTTTCGGAAGGGGATGCGATATAATAGGTTTTATGTTTGGCAGCGTATTATTTATACCGCTAATTCTTTATAATATAATTATAATATAGAAGTCTCCATTTGATTTTGGTTGTTGATCGTCCATCATTGTAGCCGAAAAATGTAAATGAATGTTTTTTGTACTGAATATTACTAACGCAGCTGTGAAATGTATACATAAATAAAAAAATAATTCTAACCACCCATGGCACAACTATAGCACCTTTCGTAGAAATGCTGTATACGTAGCCAGACCACTATTAAGTCATTATATCCAAACACTGCAACTAATATTATTATTCTATTAGTTTGTGGCCTTTTTGTTGAAGTATAATAAGGGTTCCGTATTAAAACGTACAAAAGGAAGGCTGTATGTTACGATCGATTATCTCGGCCAGTTTTAATGCAATCAAGATGAATATACATGTACATATATTTACATAAAAAGATTGTATCGAATGTAGTAAGAGAGTGTTTTCTTGCGACCGTTTTCAGTTAATGGTTTAAGTCAGAGACGGCTCAACTAACATAAATTGGGTATATGGAAATGGTATATGACAAACTATTGTTTTCCTCGCTCATCAGCTTTGAGCCATCCGAAATTACGCAAACTCTATGTGTAGAGAAATTACACAAACCCTATGTATATTACGAAATTACGTAAACTCTATGTGTAAACTCTATATGTATGGCAACTTTATAATGCCATCTATAAACCACAGAAATATTAAAAAATTGTAGTCTTGCTTATCGTTTTAATCTCCACGCATAAAAAAAATAAATATTTTCTTTAAATCATTAATGACAACTATCGCGTGTGTAGATACTGTTATATTATTTTTAGAATCTGAAAATAAAATAGAGACTTGGAATATTGACACTGCCTTCTGACTGCAATGATACGATGTGCGTATCCGATTCACATTCATTATTCCGGCGAGCCATGGCCGACAATCCCACAAATACTTCCGGCCTCTCTGTGACTAACAAGACAAGTGCTGCACACTCGGCGCGCCCGCAATTAAAGGTTACATTTAAGGTGCCTCGAAACGTTTGTTCTTTGCCCAAATGTTTCGAATATTTGCGTATACGTTTAGTACAAAAAAATGGATTAAAAATAGTTATTAGTAAATGTTTTTACATGTTGTTGCAACGTTGGGAAACCATTATTTTATATGGACGCTTACAAGGAAATTGGTTTCGCGGATAGCTAAAGATTTGTAGATTTTTCGTGATTATTCGCCAAAGGTCGTCGTGGAATCACCACATTTAAAATATATATAGGATTCTTTATTTTTCGTTAATGGGCGTACATAATTTGGTCGCTCTAGTGAGATTAATTATGTACACTGTCGATAAAAATTTGCGTGAGTTTATATACATTTGCGATTTGCCGTTCGCTTCGTCCCTCTCCCATTATTTCGCCTCGACTTTGCGAAATGAATCGAATCCACCGCAATATAAATCTACTGGCGTCGCGACGCCGCGCCGACGCCGTATATGTACGCGACTCGTTGAGTTCGGCGTTGTATAATCGTTCTCTTCCTGCGTCCTTCACGCCCCTGCGACATAAATATGTCGTCCCCGTGAGGTCCACTCTAGTTCTCATTTGTTATCGGTCCGGATCATAATTGTTCCGTGTAGTCTGGGCTATGATGGCCGTTATATGTCAACCTGGTTGGTCCAGCTCGCGGGGCAGCTCCTATCCAGGAGCCTCCTTGAAGAGGGACTAACCTGGTGAACCCGCTGTGCCCGAGGACGGAAACTCGGGCTGATCTGGACGGCTGGCGCACGGGGCGGGAAAACCGGCCGTGATGTCACTGACTAATACCCGGAAGAGTTAAGAAGTGTATGTTTCTTAAGGAAGCGGGGGTAAGAAGGTACCTCAAGTTGCTTATCCTTAGAAACGTTACATGGGCCACCCGATCTCGGGTGGTAGTGGCCGAGCAAAGGACGCCCCATACCCGGGATATTCTAGTAGGATTGCCGCTCGCTTGAGGTAGAGGACTGCGCAAGCGACCTAGAACCTGCAACCAGACCGGTTATCGGAGGAATCCGACTAAATCTGGGAGTCAGGGGGTGAAGCTGCTCGCAGGATGGTGTTAGCAGGTAGTGGAGTTTGGTAAGTAGATTGTCTACGTCCCCAAGTCTATGTGTTTCGCCTCGGGGTGATATAGCGATAATGTTCGCTGAAAGGCTTGGAGGTGGATGGGTTTGCCCGTAGCAGGTGACATAAAATCAATCTGTTTAGGGGTCTAATGGGGTCGTGCAGTTCGCGTCTTAATGGCCAACTCTGTTATCATGGTCGGCCCGATTCACGTCTCAAAACCTATCCGGCAGCCTCCACGAAGAGAGACGAAACCGGTGAACCCGCTGTGTATGGGGGCTGACCCGGGGGAAGCTCGCGTGCGACACTGGGGAATGTCTGAGGGATGGTCGGCTTGTCGGCCTTTACCTGTCAAGGTAAAGGTAGGTACCTCAGGCTATTTATCCTTAGAAATGATTCGATGGCCACCCGATCTTGGGTGGCAAGCCGAGCAAAGGACGCCACGGATACGCGATAATTCCAGTTAGGAATTGCCGCTGCCTGAGGTAGAGGATCGTACAAGCGACTTCGAACATGCAACCAGACGGGGGATCGGAGAAATCTGATCGCATCTACGAGTAAGGGCGCGAATAGAAAGCCACAATGGGCTTGAAAATTCCCAGTGCCTCGCGGTAGGAGTTGGACTCTTACGGGCTGAGGTGGAACTTGGTAGGTAGATTGTCTACGTCCCCAAGTCTCTGTGTTTTGCCTCGGAGTGGTAAAGCGATAAAGTTAGCTAAAACGCTCCGGGGTGGACGGGTTCTCCTGTAGCAGGTGACATACAATAAATCTGTTATCGGTGCCACGATGCGATGTAATGTATGTAACACGATGCGATGTAATGGTGCCACGATGCGATGTAACGATCCAAGAAAACATATATCCTGATTGTAGAGTAACCTGTTCCTGATTCGTCTCTCCGGCGTTGTATATTCGTCCTGTTTCATCGTAGTGCTGCATCCCTCACGTCCTTGCGATATAAATATATCGTCCCCGTGGCCGCAACGTCATCAAGGCATTTTGTCTTCGGTGCTGCGACGAGATGTGCTGTCAAATACGAACTGAAAACTTATATCCTGGTTGTAAATTAGCCTGTTTCTTGATTCGTAGCAGTACCACGTTTGTTCCATATGACGTGTGCTCTATGAATTGTTACTAGTTTTCTTGGCTTATGTTCTATTTTTGTTGCGAATGAAGTTAAACCAAGATGTTTTCAGTGTGATATTTTTTCTTTCTTTCTAGGGATATGTGTGCGTGTCTATGTTAGGGTTGTGTATGTGGCGTCGCTACAGATTTTTTTAGTATGTAACATATTAGGCCTTTACCTATAAAGTTGCCTTTCTATGAAATACATTTAGGACCAAAAATTTTGTATGGAAAATATGTATTTAATTAATCGAAATATTGACTCCTATTATCTACGCAGTTTTACCGTTTTAATAAGAGTTTGTTGATGCTTCTACTGTAAAACTATCGTGGACAGGAATCAATGGATGTTTTGACTGCGTTTTTTTCGCCTTCTTTCCCTGTGAAGTTATCCAAATTCCAGAAGTGGACATCTGTTGAAGAGTGCCGTGGGTGACGAAGGGTCTCTAGTCGCAACTCCTGTAACTTTGCGATTGTTTGCTTCGAGGTGTGTGGTCGTCCTTGTCGTGCAGAGGGAGTTGCTAATATCGACTGATCAGGCTCGGCTGTTTAATCACGAGGTTCTCCATCATTGTTTGCCGTTCTTGACCGCCCACATTTGCGTAAATAATGCTGTTTTCAACATTTCCATGATTGCATACGCGAAAATATTCAAGCAATAACAAATTCCAGAAAGACAAATAAATAACTGATTTTGAAAGAGAAACCCATGGCTTTGAATTCAAATGTATCTGAATTTGGAATTGTAGCCCAAACCGAAGTTATCTAGGTTATAAGTGGCCATTGTAAAAAAAACTGCAATTAAATATGTAAGGACCGAATACTTCCAGTATATTCCAAATATATGGACAAAAAACGTTTCTAACAACCTTAATAATATCCACGGTTTTATTGCCAAGCAAATATTTCCTTGCTTATTCGAGCGCCGCGCCGCGAGCAAGATTAATTAGCTCGATTTCGCATTAGCTCGCCTCGCCATTCGTGATATGTGAACTACTGTTGAAACATAAGAATTATAGAGCTGCAATTGAAAGTATTGTAGCAATGACAAGCGATAACGATAATAATATACACTGTGCTATTAACAATCGATATAGAGATATGCGAAAATAATAATTTGAAGGTGAAGTCTAGGATGAATCCTCAGCGCCCACAGGATTAATATTTAAGAGAGTCCGAAATGTACGTCTTTGATCTCAGCTAGGTCATTTAGGTACAGAATATACGTGGACCTAGAATAATTCCCTTAAGTACACTCCTTATAATATTAGCTAATTTATCCGATTTTTATTTCCTAACCATGTTTGTACTAGCTACTTTCCTATTTTTTTTAAATTTTGTTGTGTAAGGCTGCTTCAAGGTTTATTGAGCTTTGTATCACTGCGACCGTTTCTGGTCTATTGTGATCGCCTCTACTATAGTTCCCTGCTAGGCTTCGCGTCGTTTAGGAATCACAGGAAGCTTTTGGCGCTGTATTGTTTATCTCTTTAGTTTGGAGGTAGTAGCCACTCAGGTAAGTGTTTCTTTTACGTATCAGTGGGCTATCTGCACACTCTAGTGTCCCGGAGCTTGAGGTTGAACATGTGTGTTTGTTCAGGCCACAATGCCCGTCAGCGACCTCACCAGTATGCATTGATTGTTTTTATTTAGTGCCAAAGCCTCGTGGGCAGTCTTATGGCAGTAAGCTTTGATTAGAGCTTTAGAATGATTCAAGCTACTTTGCCAAAAATAATCAAATACTTCAACTAGTTTTAACCATTGTACAAATATTATCTACAAAATTGATTATATAATATTCGAAATAGGCCGCTTTCTTGAAATTTAGGGAATCTGGAAATTTTACGTAATTTTTGAATACATGCTTTGTTAAAATATTCTTTTGGTATATAAATCGGCAGTAATTTTTTATCTATGAAATAAATCCTTCCCTAACATCTTGAATAAAATGGATAAGTACTTCTGGCTTGTCGATATTTACATAAATCATACTTATTTATTTTATTATTTTTGTACACCATATTTATTTTAATACACCATTTTAAAACATCTTTTGAATAATGAAAATCTATCTCATTACGACTATTTGAAACAACTTCCACTGAGAAACTAGATACCTTTCGTGGCTTTCTCAGTTTTTTTATTTTATTTAAGAAGATGAATGGTTTGGCTATATATGTAAAATGCCTCATTTCTTGTAACATATGATTGTTCGTGGCGTGGCGAAATTGGGGTAGCTTGATTTTCGATGCGCTATCCATGGCGAAATTTTAAATTTCCTTTACAAACATAATTAGTTCATTATTTATGTACTCATTCGTCGGAAATATAGCTGTTTTAATGTGCGTACTTATATTAGATGGACGCATTGGCGCGGCATTACGGTATAAGGCCTCTACCTGGTCCCCGGTTCGCCACTCTGTTTCTAGATGCACCCTTGGAACAAACTCACACCTTGGGCACACTTTTCAAGAAGTTTATCAAAGGCTCGACGTATCCGTACTCTCATTTTACATCACTAGTCCTAGGACATCACTAAACCAACTGGGTAGGTTGCTTTTATCCATTGCTCTCTGATCCAACGGAAAAGTTTTCGGATGCGATCAGGTAGTGATAAAGATGCATCACACTCGGGGCTTTTCGGGTGATGCTCGTTTTTGAATTTTCGCGAAAATGACGCAGAACGCAACCAGCGTGGCGGTTTATTTCGAGTTATTTTGTAGTTACCGCAACGGTTTATTTTCGGTGACATGCCGTATATCCAGGAAACGCCAACGGTATATACGCAATTTATATACAATTATCTCCATAAAACATTAGCATATCACCATATTCCCGAGAATTCAAAGGCATTTTTGTATAACTGCGAAATATTGGCTTGAATGCCGCTGGCCGAATACAAACGGCGCAGGTGCTAGCAAGGTGAAAACTCTCCTATCCACCAGCGCTGCACCGCGACAAGGTCAAATGATCTTGCGGCCTAGGGGCAGATTTTAGGTATGCTCACAGTGCGTTGTTTAGGCGCTCGCGTTTTGATGACGCGCTGGAGAGACGTATACGGCCTTTTTCAAACATAATAAAATCTATACTAAAAAAGTGATGATAGTCATGTAGCTTTTTAGTAAAAGTTGTTTGAAATGGTTTAAATAAGCTAGATTATCAGTGTTCGGAAACCAAATGGGATACGTTGTATACGGTATTATTCCATTCGATGTACACTCGATTAAAATCAATGATATTTTCTGGCTATTTTAAACTACTGTGAAAAGAAGACACGTAGCAGTAACAACGTACATAACATCGTCATTAGATCGCTTTCATGAAAGACGGGATATTAGGTAGTGGGATTAATATTTGAATCACAAGTCTTAATCCTATTAACCATACCTGAAACTGTGGAAAAATTAGTATTTGAAAATTATTGTATTGGCTTCATATTATTATTATTATTGTGATGACACACGAGAGCTGCCTGCGATTTCAAAACACTCGAATTGCAACTTACAACACGCTGCTAGACGCTTAAGACAATTTGCCAAACCCAATGAACGGAAGACAAAATAGCGTTTGCCAAAATATTACGAAATACTATCTTGTAATAATATCAATTAATCTTACGTCAACTAATCGAAACCGTTGTAGAAATGATCGGAAATGAGTAGAGGATGTACAGTGACATATCGTCGGTATGCTGGAAAATGTGATCGAATCCAAACGTTTAGTAAATCGGTCAATGTCACAATTCGGTCAATATGTGTATTATTATATAGGTTTTAGCGACACAATGCGAACACTTTTTAAAGAAATTAAAATCCTCATATTTGCTTGTCAATTTATTTTTGCAAATATTTCGCTAAAACCTAACACAGTTCACAAAAGTGAGTGACCGCCATAATGTAAATACGAGACATAGAAATAAGTTTTCATTCCCCGAGTTTCAACGAAAGAAGTAGGATTCTATTTCATGAGGCAATGTATTCACTTTTTTAATAAATTGCTGACGAAACTTTAAACTTGCCGGGGAACAAGTTAAGTCTCGTATTAAAAACACGATGTGTCGAAAAGTATATCATCAAATATAGGATTACTTTACAGATAAAGATGCATCCATGGGAAAATATATCTGAAATAATTCTAAAGTATAAAATTGTAATAACTTAAATATTGACGTTTTTTTCCAGCGAAGGAACTTTTAGAATACGTCGGACATAATTAATTATACAATTTCTTACAGAAGTTTTACTTTTGCGCAAACTAATATTTTTCCACATACACTCTCGGGCCTCAGTTAGTAGAAAAAACAGCATCGCATGTCGATACTCCAATGACGTGTCGAAAATACTACCTACATACTGTATTAAATAATTCTGTATTTTATTTGTGAGTGTATATCCATACCAATCGGAACATGTGCTTCCGACTATCATAACAAGGCAAGGAAATAATTACGCAATTCTTTGGTCTACTGCCGATTAAACAATATCATTAAGTAACATTTCTATGTACGCAGCCCCGTAGCGCGCGCGGTAGTGCTCGAATCCGTGGTCGAATATTAGCCCAGAAGAGATAAGCGTTCTTACCATTTTCATGAGATCCTCTTAGCTGTCTGCGACAACGCCATCGTCATACTCAAGTACTTGGATAACGGTATTTCCAAAATTGGACTCCCTTGTAGTTGGAGTTCCCTCACCACTCTCTCTAGGATAATATTGAACAAGACCGGGGATAAACAGTCCCTTCAGTTATGTCTCCAAAAACTAAAATCGTTCCTGCATAGTCTACGCGTAGTCTGTTGAAAAAGTATGAAACTTTTTTTTCGTAAACAAATGAAGCACGGGAAACAAGCTCCGACGCATGGAGATGTGGACATGAGACGACGCCTTGAGCATCTCAAGGTTAAAGGAGTGGTACAACCGCTTCAAAGATAACCGCACATTAATGGACAGCAAACTGCGAAGCTGAAATAACAATTTCATTGGCCAAGAGTACATTTTCAAATTCGAATCAATAGAAGACTTACGCGTAATGCGACTGCCCACTTGTTGATCATTCCAGAAGATGCGTTCCAGGGGTGTTTTCCAGCATGGTGGAACCGAAGGGAGCAGTGTGTGTATTATCAAGGGGACTACTTTGTAGGAGACTAGAGTAAATTTATTTTGTACTAATAAATTGGGTACCTACTCTTTAAACAGCGAGCGGCATGATTTCTATCGCGATATCTGATTGTGCGAGCCACTAGCCTACATCGATAATTCAGAGTACTTGATTCCTGCGAGAAAGGTAAGTGAGGGTGGGAAATTTCTTGTCCTACACGAAACCAATTGGAAGTGGAGTGGTTCAGGGATCAGTGCTCAGTACGGTACTCTTCTTACTGTACATCGCCAATTAGAATCCTCTATTAGATCAACAACTAGCCTTTATGCCGATCACACCAATTACTTCAGTAATTCTCTCCGGAAAATCGAAATCCTGAAAAAAATGCCACATTCAATTGAAAAAGAAAAATGTGCAGTGATGCATAAGAGGCGGAACCAATGTTCTTGCCCGATATATAGACAGCCTTGACCTAAAATTTGTACATTCACAGAAGGATTTAGGAGTAACTATCAGGAGGTCAATGACCTAAAGTGGAACAAGCATATTATAACAACTATTGTCAAAAAACAAAAATACTATTTTACCTCATTCAAAAATCATCCAAATATTGACACCAGCACTATTAATAAGTTCATAGAAAGCCTATATAGGGCCCATGCTAGAGCATGCCTTCCAAATATGTAGTCCACATTTTGTAGGGATATAAAACGGATCAAAAAAGTACAGAGAAGGTAACAAAAATGAAAATAGGCTTTTCCACTATTACAGCTATGATGAATGGCTTGCACGCTTGAATTTGTCGAAGCTGGAGGAGTGGCCAGAGAGAGACGACCTCATAGAAACATTTAAAGTACTGTGAATCGCTTCCATCCATCTTCTGCGTCAACTAGAACCACAATCTGCGAAGGCGCCTCTTCAAGATGGATAAAGAGATATTTACCTGCAATACCAAGAAATTCTAGGTCAGCAACAGAGTGGTTGATTTGTTAAAGCTACGTGACAGTGTGATGAAATCGAAAACGGTGAATGTGTTTTAAAACCATCTGGTCAAGTTCACAAGACAAAAATAGCTATACACATTAAACGATAATAATAATAATAAACAATAAATACAGTAACCAATAATAATAATTGTACTTAAAGCCTTCCTACGCATAATCATATGGTATCCCTTCAGCATTCTTCAACGAATTATATATTAGAATCGCATCTTTCCTCACCTCATCAACTACACCTTGACGCATTTTAATACAGATTATGGATAGCACGTTTCAAAGCGCGAACAGGAAGTGAACCTTCGACGTTTCGTCAGAATCAGCTGCGAACTTCAGACGCAAACCAGTTTCATCCGATTCAAACCAGCTGATTTATATTCGCCAAGAACGAGATCCGTCGAGGTTTCTGCATTCCGAGCTCGTTAATTTAGTCAACTTTCTCGTTGCCGGCTACCCATTATGAGCCAGAATCAATCGACTTTTTTCTAGATTAAAAAGAAAGAATCCTAGCCATGTTTGGATCGTTCGTCCTATATCGTTGGTTTGTAATTAAAATATTACGCAGAAATAAAAATGGCAGAGTTTGAAACAAGCCTGCCCTTGAAAAATAATAATACATATGCCCCAGTATAGTTAATATAATTACATATAATTCGACGGTCAACATTTATATTTACGTATATTATGTAATTTAATGCATATTTAAATATATGCATATTATAATACATGCATGTTTTATATATGCATATTATATTATATAAAACAACGCAAGAACAAATAGAATAGCGCCATCTATTATTTTTTAAAATCTTATATTCATTTAATGATCAATTTACTTAACATATAAATAATTCAATTCATATAAATATAAACGAATCTAATTTACAAAGGTCATAAACTTAAACTAAGAACAATTATTTTCAGTCAAATAGCCCCCTCTTTTTCGCTTCCGGCTTAAAGGTGCTCATGACGCTTGCAGCGTATTTGTATCTTATTCATTGGAACCACTTCAAGCTTAAAAATGTAAACATAAAATCAAGTGTTAAGGGGTCGCTGTTAGCTAAATAAAGCGGAATCATACGCCAAAGAAAATGACAGCCCTATTATTGCTTGCGCGGAGATCCCATTCTTAAAGTAAGCGAATCACCAGCGGGACGCAATACTCCAAAAGACTATTATTGCTTGCGCGGAGTTACTATTCTTCTGAAATCGCGCGCGACAAATAATCTTTTTGGTTTTTTTGATAAGTTATAATTAAAAAATGGAAAGGATGAATAATATAGCTTCTTCACATTTTAACCATTTGCTTGGTACATCTTACCAATATAGTTTCAGGTTGTGTGCCCTTATAGATTTCATGAAAAACGCAAAATAGGAATATAAACTCTCCTAGAAACAAAACGCCGAAGGGACAATTCAAGAGCAATATAATATCAGATATAATATCAGCTTATAATATCAGAAGAGTTATTTGTTGCTGCCAGAAAATTAAGCATCACTTTAGTTACACTGATAAACATCTCATATGTATAAAAGTTAAAAATACTCTCATTATTATATTTTTTTTAAATCTGACAAGTCAAGGTTTTGGGTTGTAGATAGAGGTGATTTTTAGCTGCCATACAATTTTGTCAATTTCGTTTTTGTAGCCAAATCAATACCTCATTATTTTTTGGATTTAAAACATTTATCGTATTAGCAAAAAGATGCACGATAATGTGATAACTAATGATCATTCTAAAAGATAATCGTTGATTGATTATAATTCACATCCGGGAAAGAGAACGTAAAATTGCTTTTTACTATAAATGAGAAATAATGGGTGACTACCTGTATCAAACAGTGACAAACTGACATTTTGCAATCAAATGTAAGTGACTCCCGCGTGCATTTAAACAATAATAAAATATGTGTCTTGTAGAAAATTTCTTAATCTTTAGTACTAT
>JAOPUG010000276.1:26779555-26790056 GCA_027564375.1 Micropterix facetella | reverse complement strand
TCGCAAGTTTTGTGGTGGCATCCCCGGTATATCCAGGGAATTCAAGAATTCAATAGGATAGTTGACTGCTTCGTCAGAGTCGACAACAATGTCGATTGATTTGAACGAAATCTCATTAAAATTGTCAGGTTGTAACGGTCAATTATTCATGAAACCATGTTTTTTTTTCATTTTTAAAAATATTAGAGGACGGTGGAGGGATGAAATTTTGGAGTTATATGTTCTGATATGCGGAGAATTTTTTTAAAATATTTTTAAAAAAATTCGTCAACAAATAATTCAAAAAAAACCTGCAGCTCGATTGCAGCGCCACATACCGGGTTCAATTATGAATCAAAATAATCTAGGACCCACTCAAATACAAACACAAAATTTCATCAAAATCGGTCCAGCCGTTTAGGAGGAGTTCAGTGACATACACACGTACAAAAGATTTTTATATATAAAGATAGGTCTAATCATATGGGCCGAAGTTTGACCTAGGTAGGGGTACCTGCCATACGAATTGTCCCCATGAAATTATTTTTTTGCTTTTTTAGAGCTTAATACGGAATAAACGGTGGAAGTAGCAAAATAAAAGTTGTTGGCCACGATGAGACACGTAAAATGAGGTAAATGGCGACCGGTGTCGTTAATTTGTTTTATTAATATTATTTATTCAATTTAATTATACGCGCGATACTGATCGACCAACGTCAGTACCTACTATCGGCCGATGCAGGAACCACCTGGCCTAGGCGCGTTTGAGCGGCCGCGGCCCCGAATTAGTATTCAACTCGGCCGCTAGATGGCGTCATATAATCAGAATGTTATGTTTTTTTACACTTTTACTGCTTTAAACGGAATGAACTATAGAAATAGCGAAAAGAAAAGTAGTTAGCCACGATGAACCGTATAAAATGAGGTACATACATGTTGCCTGGGGTCAATCCATATATTTAGACAAAAATTACTAGAAGTTAGAATGTAATCATATGGCCGAAATTTGACAAACCCTTTGATTTTCCCCCTGCTAAGTTTTATTGATTGCAACCAATATTCACAACCTCCAACGTTGTCACTTGGTGCATTCGAGGTTCTGAGTAATGTCCAATTTCGTTTTATAATACAATTGGAGTTTATGCATGCAGAGGCTATGCTTACGGCTCACTTGGGCATTAGTAGTTAAATTTATTATGATGCAAATGTTACAAAACAATACATCGGATTAGTCTGCAAGTTGTTTCGTAAAAACTAACCGACAAAAAACCTATTATTTAGTATCCGAAATATTCTAACCCTTTGTAGTCTGAGGCAGTCGTCTGCGCATCTAGGAATATAATGATTATACAATCGTCAGGCTTTTTCATTCTCTTTGAATCGCCGAATTAACCGCCGTCAGTGATAAATGTTTGCCGAACAAAAATAGTGAGACCCAAAAAACGCTTCATCTTATTGAAAGAGGAACAGCGCTAGCTTTGTCCTTTTCTTCTTTTCATTTTCGCCGGATTTCCACCTGAATAATTTCCGTTTGTGTAATCAGCGAACAGGGGTCCCTGGAAGCCGTTCTATTAATACTCTCTCGCTGCTAATTCGGCAAGAGGAGTTTGTTTAGTCATTTTTTATGGTTTTTTACGCCTACGTATATTGATCAAATTTGTCTCTTAAGACTACCTCTCTCAAATAGTGAAAAACTAACATTTTGCAGTCAAATTTAAGTGACTCCCTCGTACCTTTCAACAATAATAAAAATAGTAGTCTATTAGCAAATTTCTTAATCTTTAGTAATATGATGGGATATTTTAAAATTTAGATTTTTTCTGAATAAAAATAAATAACAACTGAAGTCATCAACATTTTGTATTTTGCATTTCTTTAAATATATAAGGGCAAACAATTTGAAATTATATTAGTAAGATACCAAGTAAATAATTAAAATGTGATGAAGCCACATTTTTCATTCTTTTCATTGTTTCATTACAGTCTTTCAAAAAACCAAAAAAGTTATTATTTGTCACGGGCGATTTTAGAAGAATGGTATTACCGGGCAAGCAATAATAAATGTTCTATCTATTGCGCTCCACTGGAGTTTCGCTTGGCGTAAGAATGATATCTCTCCGCAAATAATAATAGTACGTTCGGTGTATTGTTCTCCGCTGGAGTATCGCTTGAGAAATCATTCCGCTTAATGTAGTCGATTGGCGCCCTAATTTAATGAGATAATATGCATTGACGAAGACTGCCATCTACTAATATTTTTTTTAACTTGTTAAGGTTTTCCTTTGTCACTTCTTTCACCTGAATTAAGTAGTTATTCAAATATGGTTTTCTCTATAATCTAAAAGTATTATTTCATACTTTACTGGTTTTTTTTTCAATAAATTTGATTATTGAGTTTAGAAACTTAGATAATTTAAGATAATTTGTTTAAATAATGTGGTTCTTAATTTTATTAATTTGATTATTAAATTTTGAGACGAAATACTGGATTTTTACTGTCCATGTATACATCATTAGTATTCATTCTTCATTGCTTAGTTAACGCAAGTTTAAAATGCACTAAACTGTTAAAAAATGTAAGGCTCCATCTCATTCTTACACATATATTCTTCTCGTTCATGAGCTCTCTTTCTTTACCAGAGCTTCTGTGTGTATGTGTGTATGTATGAGAGAGAGAGAGAGAGAGAGAGAGAGAGAGCTATTATTTTCATGTTTGTTAAGTACTCATCGGGTGAATAGATGCGGGAGCAGCTAGCGGTTTGAACCCAAAAAAATCGGCTGACCACACGATACCTGGGTGCAGCTATCCGCTAAACGATTCATATTACGGGCAATGTTCATTATAGAGTATTCACTTTCAAGTATATTTTTAATTCAACCCACCCAGAGTGGGACCGGTGACGTCTTAAAATCATGAGAAAATTGTAGCGAAATAAAATCGTACAAAAAGACCTTTCTATGTCCTTGAGTCCATCTAAACTAAAAAAATGTTCCTGTCTGTCTAAATGTGGGAATGTCTGGATGTGTGGATATTACTATGCACGATAACGATTAAACCATGTCCGTTTTAAAAATTCCTTTCGATAGTTATGGCCAATGGGCAGAGCCAAGTTGATTTGGAAGTCTGTACAACCTACGGTTGGGGTACCTGCTATACAAATTGTCTCAATAGCATGTTTAGAGCTTAAAATGGAATAAACAGTGGAAATAGCAAAAAGAAACGTTGTTGACCATGATGAGACGAGTAAAATGGGATAAATGTCGCCTGGGGTCAATCCATCACATCAAACAGGTCACCATCAACCACACAAAGTTTTTGGAGAACTTGCTCTCTGGATCCGAATGATTACAGGCATGATAAAGATAGACAAAGAGACGGGTTAGACAAATTTGGCATGATCAATTTAACATGACAACATGACGAGACTAGACTTGAATGGGTCTCATATCTTCTCGAGAAAAATGTAATGCCTCGTCATAAAAAAGTCTCATCTCGTCACAAGTCTCGAACGAGGCTTTCGAAAATCTCGTCGAGACTTTATTTTAATAAAAAGTTTTTTTGTGGGTTTTTGTCGTAATTTATTGGTTCTAATATATGCCGACATTAGCACAACCATAAAGGGATAGCTGTGGTATTGTATGAGACGTTTACAAATTTGATTGCTTATAGCCCTTCTGTTCACCTACGTAAATACGAGCCAACTCATTTTAATAATTACTATCATCACAATGTATATTTCAGTCCCTTGAAATAACATGCAATGGCTACAGATTCAAAATCACAGATATCTTACACACCATATCTTTAATTTGCAAAGTACATTACTATGCATTCATTCACCATCTTTACAATCCTTTCAGTTTTATTAATAAATATTATTATTGATTATAATTAATCAATATTATGGAGATTACTCCCTCTGAATATTACTGCGAAATTAATGAGACGCTCAATCGCTCTCTAGATTTAGGTTACTTCAGAAAAATTATTTGACTGTAGCGCTTTCCCCACTCTCATCATTATTTTCTTTTGTCTGTGACATAGTATTATCTAATTTTTTTATTTTGTTAATACACATTGTCATGCACATTTTATTGTTTTTATTATAATTGCAACGATGTGGTTTATATAATTTCAATATCTTTTAACTCTTTAAACAACGTAATGTATATTTAATTGTACTTCTTCAACAAAGGGTTATTATTATCATGTTTCATACTTTGATATTATTGGAAATTGAAACAAAATTCTCATCTTCGCGGAATCAATTGAATAACTATACTGTCAAAAGCAGTCTACTTCGCCTCCTTTAAATTGGATTAAAAATGAACATAATATATTATTTATTTTTATGTTTTTTTTAAAGTTATGCATATGTGTAAATAGATAAATAATTTCAAAGACCATATGTTTGAGGCGTTTAACTTAATTGAGTATATCTAAATATGAAAATAAATTAATCTATTAATACTTACTGTTATCGTAGTCCTTGTTTCTAATATTAGCGCTATCTGCTTATCGAGTTTGAAATCAATCAAAATAATATTTTGACCACATACTTATTATTACCATCAGATTCTCTAATCGCATTGAGGTAGAGGTACGGATAATATTCCGTTTTCTTTGAAATGACTTTGATAACAGGAAATCACCGCTATCTTATCTGTTAAACAGTACTTTATTTAATATTCGAGAGTGCTGATTGTTAAGAATTAGAATACCTCATGAGTAGTATTGATAAAATTATTATATTAATGAAATTAGTCAATAAAGTCAGGGTAATAAATAATAATAATAATAATAATATGCTAATAATATCTTTAAAAGTATGTAGAGTACGAAATAACTAAAAATTATTGAATATCGGAAAGAATTACAGAAGTTGTATGTTCAGAGACAGTCTAGTCGAGTGGAGTTTAAAGGAGTGGTAAAAGATGCGATTATCCTGATAACAATAATGACAAAAAAATAAAATCCTAAAGTGCATCAAGTCTATGATATTTTTATATTCATCAAAAGCCATAATTTGTAATGTTTTGTCTCTTTTTGTTTCAGGTATGTACTCAAGTCATTCACTAAAAAGACAACAATAAAGGTAACATTTCCTTACTTGCATATGCAACTTCAGCAGAGATGCCGGTCAAGTCTGAAAATACATTAAAATATACATTCCTTTATCGTCCTAAATTTCAGTCCTTTATTGTCCTAATATATAAAATGTGCTTGGGATTAGACTGGACATTTTGATATTCTTTCCAATAACTACTTAGAGGAGGTTCTCACGCTCATCGAAGCTGTCGCTGTTGTTTACAATGCCTTTCAAGCAGACTATTATAAGGGTATATTTATTCTTATTAGCAGCTGTGCCACAAACACATGCAAATCATCAGCTCATTCATGGATGTCAGTTTTTTTTAACGAACACGAAATAAGTATCGTAATATTTATGAAGCCATACTGTGACTTGGTGACTAAACCACTAAAACCAATAAACGGTTAGGCATACAAAATACTCATGTGGTAAAGAACCGTTGGCAAACGTCCCGAATCCGCATGGCACTAATGAGGAGAGAATAACAGTGAGTTGAATACGAAAAGATACATAATACGCGTTACGTCAGATTCAACATCACGTTAGGTTGAGCGAGAGAGAGAGAGAAACAAGATATTTCGGATACACATAATAAACACAAAGAATGCAAGGAAGGGAAACAACAAAAGATTTGATAATGTCTCAAGAATTTGGGGGATACAAAACAAACAGTCGTGAAAGCTAGTGAACAGAAACAAAAAACAAAACATTTTAGCATTCAGAAAACTTTAGCATCATCTACAGCGGATTATGGATATATATAATAAAAGGGATATAGCCTATACCAAAAAGAGAGATATCGTACAAAACAGAGAAAGTTGTCATTCGACTATTTTTATTTGCTCGTGAATCGGCCAAGTTCGTGGTTAGTCGCATCGTAGCGGGATTTTCAAACGTTATTCTTAAGTGTCAGCTTTATCTTTACGGCATGGCATAATGAATTATAGTTGCCGGAAGAGGATAATTTCCGTGATAAAATGACGGATTGTTTGAGATGCGCGACATTAATCAAACGAAGGCTTTCTTTTATCTGACGATCGTGCGAAATGATTGCGCCCTCAATAAGGAGTCGATTTCAAAGAACTCGTTGATTTGTTGGTAGGACAGTAGGTTTGAGCTGTCGACGATGTCAGCGTCTAAGTCAGCGTCTTTTTCTTAGTGCTTATATCAGCGGCTACTCGTTAGAGCAATAAAATTCTTGGCAAATTTTATTTTGAATATCATTTTTTATTATCTTTATCACGCTATTCAAAATATTAAATCTTTAAGATCGGAATTCTTTACTTAAAGGCTTTGAAGTGGATGAAAAACTGATAAAAATTCTGACTAATTCTTGCATTGAACGTTGTCTTGAATAAATTAGGCTTAATTTTCCGTATAATACATGTCATATCATTTTCGTCTGCAATTTAACGCTGAGTTGCAAGAAGATTGACCCAGAATAGATCCATGGCGTATTTCCAATTCCAACGATAGCATAGAAACCGTCTGGAATAACAATTCCTGCAACACAACTCGTACTCAACACTTGCAACTTCTTCATTTTATTTGTCAAATTGTGCGATTCTACAACCGAAATCCAGATCTGGAATACATATATCCGCCACCGGTCATTGCCATTATTTTTATCACACTATTGTTTTCCTGTTTTTTTGTCAAGTCATCCTAATCACTTTTAGTGTCTGTCTATTTTTGCAGCAGTTCCAGTTCGATCTGAACTCATTATCGCAATATTACTGTATCCCGATAAAAGAACTACAATTAAAAACGTGACACCAATACATTATTGCTTAGTCATACTTTTATCTAAAAATATTGATATTATGCAGTTCTCTACAATTACGTCCATGAGATAATGTCCATTCCCGTTTTAGTATCGTTCAGCGTGTACTCAATAATAATATGATCTGCGATATTGGTTTGAATCACGCATCCATGGATTAGTAGCGTGACTAGAGAGGGTGCAGCATGCGAGTGTCCGACGGCGGGCATTTTAATTAGTTAGTGGGAATTATATTTCATGGCAAACGCAGAACATTGCCGCCATGCGCGATAGCGCCAATTAGACATGGAGGTTGCGGAAAGGAAAAATAGCGGTATCTGTTTGAATCACTTTACGTGGTTGTCAAAAATATACTTGCTTGGTGGACCACAAGGCCATAGTACCGACGATGTGGTTTAAAGGCGATATACGACAAGACGATTCAAACAATATTTATGAAGCGTTAAACGAAAATAAAAGTGACCACACCTATTGATAGCGATTTGGATGCCACCGGCGGCAGGACATCCAACGGTTTGAAAATAGGTATGAAAAGTACTATATACAACCTTATTGGAGCAATACATGGAATACTGAACAGTAGAGCAGTGGAAATAATAGATTAATATAAGCCTGAAATCTATATAAAAGCCATATTAATCCATGAAATGGAAAAAAGTCGCCTGAAAGATGGCATTTTACATTTGACATCAACCATCTGAAACAAAATGTATTACTCTACCCTTCTTTAGTCTTATTTTCCAACTCATCCACACTTTAAATTTGTCATTAGGTTGTTAATTACCGGTCGATAATTCTCACACAGAAAAGGTATTTTTTCCCAGACCCTGTAAATAAACCTGTGGATAGTACGATCTAATCTAATTACTCTACTGTAGATAGCGACACTAATAAACTAGTGACTGACATCGAGTATGCAGTATTGAGAGAGATCGGTTGATCATCTCACTGAAGGTTACCTCGCCTTACATGGACTAATATAGGAACATAACGACGAAATAATAAGAATGGCTGACAATGGAGACAACAAAGACTAAGCAACATTAAAAATCCCTACAGTACTGTGCGAATTAATCGGAACATAGAGCATTATTCTTTTGAATGTGATTTATTGGACATACATACATATACAAAAAAAAGTACTGATAGCATACATTGTTAGTTTTAATATTGAATGTGTCCTCCTTTTGCATTGATAACACCTTTCAATCTTGTAGGCATATAATTGACCAGAGTTCGACTGATTTCTTTTATTTCATCATCTTGAAACCAGATTTATATTACTACTGAGATCATTTAGGTGTACAATCCATCCTGGAGAGCTGTTTTTGCAAATGGCTCAGAGGTTTTTGATCGGGTTGAGGTCAGGGGAGTTTCCGGGTCATTCCAGCAGGAATTTGGTTCTGAGTGAAAAACTGTTTGACTTTTTTTGATGAATGGCATTGGGCGACATCATGTTGAAAAATGTTCTTATTGAAGGTGGGGAACTTGCGGATCTCTCATATCATATGGTTTGATAAGATGTGAATATATTCGTCTGATTTCATCATCCCAGTGACTGGCCCAATCCAGTGCCATGATAGGAAAAGCAACCACAAAACATCTTCTTCATAGGGTGCTGATCGCCAAACGAACAGTACATGCTGTCCCTGCAAAACAAAATGTGTTTCATCGGAGAAGAGAACTTTACACAAGTCTTCAGTTGTCCAGTGCTGGTATTTCTTAGCCTAAGCTAAGTGCTTCTTCATCATAACAGTGGTCAGAAGCTGATTCTTATTGACTTCCTTGCCATTCTACCAGATTCGTCGTCACACGGTCATCACGTCAATATTTATTCCAGATTGATGAAGTTCCCTGTTTAAGTCAACTGCACTCAGACGTGGATCTATTTTGCTCTTACGAATCAGAAGTTTATCATATTTGACGGTAGTTTTCCTCTTCCGACCACAATTTCCCTTTCGTTTGATGTCCACCGCTTCCGTCATTTGTTTCTGCTTGACAATTCTACTGACGGATACTAGGCCGACTTCAACATGCTTCGCTATCCGCCGGTACGTCATGTTCAAGTTCAATAAGTGCGTCACTAAAATTACGCAGTCTAAACAAAATAAAACGATCTTGACGAAATAACAATAGAATTCCAATAGAAATCACATACGCTTAACTTATAAATACTTTCATTTGACACTTTACATGTGGTCTAATAACTGACAGGTAAAAAAACAATGCCGGAATAAACAATATCTCAAATAATTGCCAGAAACAAAACAAAAGTTAATATGTGTTGCTTGTTCCAATTATTTCGCAGGGCACATACTGTAGATATTATGGATTTACTAAACAAACTAAATATGTAGACGAATTGGAGAAAAGTGGATTGAAAGATAGCGACGCTGGACAAAGTAGCGAAGAAGACCGAGAAAAGGGAAACCGTTTTCCCCTCTCTTACAACCAAAATCTAGCATAAATTTCGTCACTGTTCTAACATTTATTTCAATTTTGAGCTTTACATTGCCTTGAACTTTTAATATTTGAGTTTTATTTTAATATCAGACTGATAAATTTCAATTTCTCAGTGGGCAGTGCCAACAAGGAAGATAAGTACTTACACAAAAAGGTGTGAAATTAGCGAAAGACCAAAGTGAAATTTAGATGAGTAACAACTTTGACTGTCAACTGCTCCGAGCGAACCCGGCCACCCCGGAGCGTTTTAACGAAAAATATCGCTATATCACCCTGGAGAAAAACACAGACTTGAGGACGTAGACAGATCTATATATCAAGCTCCACCTCAGCCCGTAAGAGACCAACTCCTACCGCGAGGCACTGGGAATTTTCAAGCCTAGTGTGGATATCCATCGCGCCCTTGCTATCAGATGTTATCAAATTTCTCCGATCCCCCGTCTGGTTGCTGGATCGAAGTTTTTTGCGCGGTTTTCTATCTCAAGCAGCGGTAATTCCTAACTGGAATTATCGCGGATCCATGGCGTCCTTTGCTCGGCTTGCCACCCGAGATCGGGTGGCCATCGAATCATTTCTAAGGATAGATAGCCTGAGGTACCTACCTATCTCCGCTTCCTTAGGTCGCATTGCGCTTCCAAGCTCCTCCGAGTATTAGTCAGTGACAGCACGGCCGGTTTGCTCGTCCGTGCGCCAGCTGTCTAGATCAGCCCGAGTTTCCGTCCCCGGATCCACCACATAGCGGGTTCACCAGGTTGGTCCCTCTTCGAGGAGGCCCCCGGATAGGAGCTGCCCTGCGAGCTGGGCCGACCAGGTTAACATATAACGGCCAATATAGCCCAGACGGCACGGAACCATTATGATCCTCGTCCTATTGGACAGATTTATGATTTGTCACCTGCTACGGCCGAACCCGTCCACCCCGGAGCGTTTTAACGATATTTATCGTTTTATCACCCCGAGGCGAAATGCAGAGACTTAGGACGTAGACAAATATACACCACTGTTCGTAAGAGTCCAACCCCTCACCGCGAGGTACTGGCAATTTTCAAACCCAGTGGGTCTCCTCGCGCCCTTACTCCCAGACGCGGATAAGATTACTCCGATCCCCCGTCTGGTTACAGGTTCGAGGTCGCTTGCGCGGTCCTCTACCTCTAAAGCGGCATTCCTAACTGGAATATGGCGG
>JAOPUG010000276.1:26733910-26749825 GCA_027564375.1 Micropterix facetella | reverse complement strand
GTACTATGATGAGAAATTTTAATATTTTGTTTTTTTTTTCTGAATAAAAACAAATATTAGCTGAAGCCATCACCTTTTTGTAATTTGCATTTTTCATGAATCTATAGGGGCAAACAACTTAAAATTATATTGGTAATACTTACCAAGTAAATGATAACAATTTTGCATTCGTTTTATTTTTTTTCATTATAATCATTCCAAAAACCAAAAAAATATATTATTTTTACGCGCGATTTCAGAAGAATGTTATATCCTCGCAAGCAATAATACTCTTTCGGTATATTGGCAGGTGTTTGGCTTGCCGTAAGAAAGCAATTATAGATTTTCGCTGGTGTTTCGCTTGGAAAATCATTTCGCTTGATTTAGCCGACAGCAGCCCAGGACCATGGACATTTCTGTATGAAGCCTTGGGCCAGAATCAACAGAGGTGAGACCCACGTCCAATGAAAAGTTTTAGCGTGTACTTCTTTCATACTGTGACAGCTAAATTCAAACTAATTGCAAAACTGAGATATTGGTACTATAGATTATTTAAAAAATGTTTTTCGTCGGTAACGAAGGTCTAAATCATGAAAATAACCATATAACAAATTAGATTTCTACAGAGAATATTTTGTTGTTAGTGTATATGTTGATTTTAGCGACGGATAAGAAGCAAACCGTGATATATCACAAATATATTTTTTATTAAAATATATTTTTCTCGGTAACGAAATCATAGATAAAAATAGTTATAGTATATTTTCAATTTTATTTTTGTAGATTATGCAGGGTTGAAGTTGTACGACTACTTTTAAAACACTGTATTTCGGCTGATGTTTGTTTCTCTTCTCATCATATCAATTTGGCGTTTATAATTTTATTACTGAGGATTTATTAGATTTCATAATATAACAACTACATGTGACCAATCATAATTGCATTATGCGTTATATTGCGTATATTTTTTCAGAAATATTGCATACGTATTTTCTTTGTGAATGTAGTTATAGCTGAGATGTCAATTAAATAAGTGCTTAAAATATTGACCTAAAATGTACCAATATCTCGGTTATGCAATTGAAATAAACTTAGTTGCCACAGTATGAAATAAGGTACACGCTAAAACTTTTCATTTGCTTTGATTCCTATCTCTGTTGGTAGGTTCGCCGAAATAGTTACCGACTAGTTAGGTCACGTCTGCGGATCTAACATAAGCCTACATTATGTGGATAGCAGACACGAATCGAAAAAAACATTAAATTTTGTAGGAGTTATTCAGTCTATTGGTATTTTCTTTAGACATTCCTCAATGCATGGCTCTTTGGAATAATAATTAAAAAATAATTATTAACTATCAGTATAAAAATCATGCTTACAGTATGTGATTATGGTAATACGAGAATTAAGTATTTGTGCATTTAAAGTTAATTTATAGAGCCTTCTGTGATTTATTTAGAAAACCTGGTAACATCACAATAATCTGTACAAATGGAAAACAGCTCGAACTTTCAACTTTGCTTTAAAGTCATGACTAACGAGGTAATTGTCGCTATTAAAACTATTGTATGCAATAACCTCAATCTCCCTACAGCTTCAGCTATGTAGAAGCTATGCTCGAAGTCATGTTATGTTGCTACTCTTTATTGTGAAATTTCACTATGGGCAGGTTTATTATCTTACGACAAACTCTTTTAACCAACCCTGCTATTATGTGTTTATATAGTAACGTGCGTGTAATATGTGTATCAGTGTGTGTGTCTTATTATTACATTCGATCAACATAATTAAATGCAATTCCGTTAATTTTATAATAGCTCAGCAGAGAATCGAACCCGAACCTTACATTGTAAGATCAGGCTACCTAACCGTCTTTTGCAACAGCTGAGAAATAAACCTAATGATTACTTACCAAAGAGCTTTAAGAAGAAGTATAGGATATGCTACCGATGCCACTCGTGGTTGACAGGAAATTAAACCTTGCCAACCTTCTTAGTTCGCACTTACACACACATAATAAATTTATTCATAATATTTTATAAACGCACATCAAATAACATTAAATATCCTTCAAATACAGTCGCTGATTCAAAAATAAAAACAAGTCGAAAAGCTATCGTATTTGCAAAGATTTTTACTTGCTATTTATCGACTAAGTAACACATTTTCTTATTCTTGTAAGCAATACTAAGTAGCATACCATAAGTGATGCTCGATTATGCCTATGCTTAGGCTTTTCTTTTTTTTCTATTTGATAATGGCGCCAGCGCGTCGTTTATGCGTTTGTTCAAAGAAAACAAAATGCTCGCCTTCTATTCAAATTAAGCCATACATAAATGTCGTTAACATGGACGACCGGGGCATTGTCTGGAGAGTGGCAGTCACTCTTTGGAGTACCATGACCCTAGCCGAATACCTAACCACGCGTCTTGCTACTCCACTCCGTCGCAGGTAATCTTTTGTGGCATTTGTAAATTTAGGCTGTCGGAATATTTGAAAAATAAATATATCGCTACTTTGTATGTAATGTCGGTTTACCTTGCGAATTTAGTGCCCTCGCTGAGCCCAATCGCCATGGCTAACCCAATGACGTCGATTTTTAAAAATGTAATATCCTATTCAAAAGTAGCCAAGGTTTTTTCTGGCTTTCCTTATCCTGCCATTGCGATGGTGCGAGGCGTGGGAAGCCACTAATTATTGTATATACAGCGAAGGCAAACCTATAAAACAGACACAAGCTGTTTTTGATTGATATCAAACAGGAAGCATGTAATTGATATCGCCTGTGCGGCTTAGCATAAACCTGTATAGTGAGACGTCTATGTCTATGCTGTGTCTACAAGAATCGCCGTTGTTCCTGACCAATAGAGGTCATAAGTACATAAGTAATAAATTATGTGTTTAATGCCATGTTTGGTGTATTGGATATTTTTATTAATAATGTCAATTTTATACGAAGTATAACTTATGTGAGTACTAGCTTGGTTATGGAAACAGTACCCGGCGATAATGATGATACATTCTCAAATATAGTTATCGATAGACATGGGTAATTATTGCGTAGCGTAGGCCGTGAGACGAAACCCGGACTCAATTTAAAAGAGACGCGGTCCGAGGTGAGATATAACGAGAAGTATTACGAAAGCCTTCAAATTATGAGAAACTGTAGTAGAGGCTGCGTTACGAAGGCTCTTGGTTACGTTGACTTGGCGCCAACGAGCCGATCCAAGGTAGCTTCGACGATTCACTGTGTAAACTTGTCGATGTATTTATCGAAAAGCTGTAAGTGGTTATAAGTATTCGGGAAACTAATGAAGATTATGAATTTGATATAGACGAAGAGACATTTATCTTTGGTTTATTATTAGCACAAAAGCGCGAAGGATTTTAAAAATATTAAGTATAAATAAGGCCGTGCCACCATGCTTACCCAGAAGTTTAACAGATATTACACGTTCACCGAGTATATCTCCATAGTAGGGTCAATGAAGCATTGGAAATTGGACATTGTAAGGATACTGACTTTATCGGTGATGTTGCTGTTTTGAAAGTTGCATTTATTAGTCGAAACGTTGACCTATTACAGTGTTATTGGTGGCCAGAGATTGGTTCTGTACTTATCATTAGCCGCAGAGCTCTTTTTTTGACCAACAGGTCAGCTTCTTCATTCCCATAGAGTAAATGTATTCTTGCTATAGCTTCTTTTCCTCTCTAACAAGTGACGTTGTTTGCTCTAGTTCATTATTTTCTCCAATTGAATTATGATATTTTGCTTCTTTTTTACTCTCGGTGCAGTGTCCATCCAGGTATCCGATTTTGCCTAAGCGGTCAGTAGTCTCGTATAATCCATGCTCAAAGTCTATCGTCTAACTAAGCTAACACTCTCTTTCTTGCTCCGCTAAGCCTAAATCCGTCTTGGTCTTCATGTTGATAGCTCTACTGCATAGGAATGGGCAGGATGACTTCGTGACTGTGAGCCCTGGCTCGTGACCTGTTGTCCAGACTCGTGTCCTCCTTTTGAGGTCCCGACTCTCTCGTCTCTCTTTGTTTTCCTTTCTTCTCAGTCAAATGCTCTACTCGCCGTCTGCCTTTAGGGTGTTCGGTTCTTTCATTCTTGAGCTCGATGGTCGTCCTCTTCCCTGTACAGGTCATCCATC
Organism: Micropterix facetella; assembly: GCA_027564375.1. NCBI lineage: Eukaryota > Metazoa > Arthropoda > Insecta > Lepidoptera > Micropterigidae > Micropterix > Micropterix facetella. The sequence goes on along the minus strand of JAOPUG010000276.1, from coordinate 26,745,689 downwards.
TTGCCGATTTGTAGATCTCTGCAACCCTATATGTCACACAGAGACGTATTTTCTGGTAGGGCCACCGATTCATGAAAAGTTCGATACAATCATGGACGTGTTTTCTTTTTTTCATGATTGAAAACGAAATCGCGACCGCATTATAAAGTAGCCCTAAAGTAGACGACTAAAAAAATCCATTAGTGCGATCCGTGTTCGCGCGCGCCGTTTCTCGCAAATGGCAACGCGCGTATTATATCCAATAATGCAGGACGTGGGAGTTTAAAATAAAGGCTCCCCTTAGCGTGGTCGAACGAGAGCGGGCAAACTGACTCTGCGACCTACTGGAATGCCGGTTCGGGGAGTTATCATACACAATGGTGGCAAGCAGGAAGTCAACGAACGACATTTTTGACGGTACTTATGGCCGACCTCGCGTGTGAGCCGTTTTTTGCGCGTATGAAAAAAAAGAGTAGACTATGAAAGAGCGATTAATGTAGCGGAGACAGTAGGCATGACTATGATCGGCTTATGTAGCGATTAGCATTAATTAGCCGTTAGGGATCTATTCATGAATTCGCTAGACATGGATTTACTTAATAAATCCATCATTTCGGCCTATTAACTTGTCGTCTTCTACACGAATTACTATGTCTGAGGTGAAATAATTAATTTGACCCAATCTACATATTTATCATTCTCGCTTGATATTTCATGAAGTTTATCACTCTGCTGGATCTCTTTTTGACTATGGCGTCTCTTCTATTGTTTTAATTAGATCAAGTGTATAACTTACGAAGCTACTAATTTTGTATGGATTTCTAATATTTTCAGATTTGGCCCTCAAGATTTATTTTTTATTTCGCGCCGATCATTTTTCGAATATATTTTATCACATTTTACAATGCAATATGTTTCAAGAGTTGTGACTTACATCACAATTTATAGACCTTCGTGCATTGAGATATTCCTTTGCCTATCTAACTTGCGCCAGACATGCTATTAGCTTTATATCGCCCGCCTTTATGTACAGCTACCTTTATACCTCAGTTTATAGCACTGTATAAAGGTGCAGAGCCCGGCCCTTCAGTCATCGACCTGTCTCGTTGAGTTGAGTAATCTGAAACAAGGCTTAAAGCCCGTTAACATCGGGTCAATATTATTCTTGGTTTAATACTGATTCAATAAAATAAAACTTTACAGAATGCAAAATAGGTATTATTGTGAAAAAAAAATATCCAAAAAGTTACATAAAAAAAAACTATAGTTCCGAATGACAAAATAAACCGATTGATTCGATAACTGGTTAAATTTCTTCAGGTTAACCAGCTACTAAACAGGTTAATTTCCTAAATTGAAAAAAACGGCTATCAACGGTTCATACACGTTTTCATAGTATATATTTACCCATTAAATGTCATCAAATATGTATCCTTATCTCAATCTCAATTGTAATAATATAATTCTGCATTTTCCATAATCGGTTATCAATAACCGGTTATTTTTTAATACCAGCCTATTGCTACTGCCACCCTATTTTAATATCAGCCTATTGATACATACACAGTTGCACTCACAAGCTATACTAAACAATGAAACACAATATGACCGTGGCTAAAGCAAGATATTTATCGTCATACTGTACTAGACGTATATCAATGGAAAAATGGAACCGATAGCGGCTAATTAACTGTTTACAGTAACAATTTCATCTATTTGACAGAATTAGATATTTTTGAAAAATTTCAATTTGTGTACGATATACCATATTAGAGCGATATATTTGTTAGTAGTTACATATTAAAGTTCAAATTTGAGCACACACACACACACACGATCAGTCGCAGTAAAAAGCCATCCTCACCCTCCGCCTCCGCGCTTTCGATGTAATGTTACCAATCGTCAATTTTTTGCAACTCTTTGCAAGTTGGTAAAGCTTCGATTTTGAAAGTTGGCAAAGCTACTGCGACTAATCGAAAGAAGTCGCATACAAAAAAATAAACGAATACATTGTTCTTTCTCGCATAGGAGACAAAAAAAGACACGATACTTTCTCGACACTGTCTTTTAAATATTGCCAATCGTTCTATTTTTGCAACTTTTTGCATACCAATTTCAGGCAATTTTACAATGTTTTTGCAATTTTACAATTGTACTATTATAGTTTTCTCTCTTTATTATGCGGGGTGATGAAGTGACGCACATAGATATGTCGCTTGAAATGAGGAATTAATCTTTTTATCCTTTCTCACATAAGTGAAAAAGTGAGGTATCGTCAAAAAATAAGTGTCCTAAGATATGAGCATACTAATGATACGGGTAGTTTCCTTGTGAAACACCAATTCTCCTGGTGTTTCCCTATGAAGTTTCCTTGTGAAACACCAATTCTACAGGTAGGTTCCTTGTGAAATATCAATTCTACAGGTAGTTTTCTTGTGAAACACCAATTCACCAATGTCTCTGGTCAAATGACATTTGTCTTATCCATTTATGTACACATCGAGTTTTGGATGCTGAAATGAAACCCTGTTTCCTGTTGTATAAGTAGAGGGCACTATTATTTAGCCAGGTGTCGATATGACAGGAAGAAATGCATACGAAATATAATATATAATGATTCTGATATATTACATGCATAAAAAACGAAGATATAGCTATAGCTTCATTAACAATTGCATCCCTAAGTTTTGTTGATAAAAGTAATATTTTTCAAATAATGTTAAAAGATGCGATTATATTTAAACTAATCGTATGTGTGGGAGAGGCAACTGGTTTTAGAGAAAGTATGGCAGCGGAGTTGACCTAGACATCAGAGATACGTTCAAATAGAATATACTGCAATAAAGTGTAGGCGAGTTTAGTTTAACGAGTGTAGGTGAGTTTAGTAAACTTTAATCCTATGAAATTTTGGTTCCAATAGATTCACGACTATAAAGAACTAGTTGGTTGTAGCGCGCCTGAGGCGTCTGTCAATATATCGAACTTCGAATGTTACAAGAGGCACCCCCTGCTGCCCTCTCCACGCTGCCTCCCCCACGCCCCTCCCTCTATTCCCACCCCCGCGGGGGCCTAATGGCCAATTCTGTTTACACCGGTCGGTCCGACTCACGACTCAGTTCCCATCCGACAGACTCCCCGACGAGGGACTAACTAGCACGTGAACCCACTGAGCTACTGATTAGGGGACAGACCTCCGGCGACCCTGTAAAATGGCTAGAACCCGCTTCCCTGTATTTCGATAAATCAGTGACACGTCGGTGAAAACTTTGGATGGATGGTTGTTTGATGCACTGGCCGATTTGCCGGCCCCTGCTCAACAACAAATAGTCGAAGGAAGTTGGAAGCGCAATGCGACTTAAGGAAGCGGGGGTAGTTAGATACCTTAAACTATCTATCTTTAGAAACGATACGTTTGTCACCCGATTTCGGGTGGCAAGCCGAGTAAAAGGCGCCTCGGATCTGCGACATATTAAAGTGAGGAATTGCCGCTTACTTAAGGTAGAAGACCGCGCAAGCGACATCGAACCTGTTACCAGACGGGAGGTCGAAAAAATCTGACCACATCTAGTAGTAAGGGCGCGATGGATGCCACACTGGGCTTGAAAAATACCACTGCCTCGCGGTAAGGCGTAGATCTCTTACGGGCTACGGCGAAGCTTGGTACATAGATTGTCTTCGTCCTCAAGTCTCTGTTTTTCATCTCGGGGTGATATAACGAAAAGATCGTTGAATCACTTCGATGTGGCCGGGTTCGACCGTAGCAGTTGAAAATCTCTCAACAATCCCTCCCCCACTCCTTCCCCCATTCTTTTCCCGCCCCGTCGCCGCCCAGCCTTTCACAACTTCATTTTTATCACGTCATATAGTATCCCAAATATATTCCAATAGATCAAGAAGGTGGACAGCCACACAAAATATATAAGAACTACTATATGAACATCAGATTAGAAGAATATACAATTTTCGAACTGCAGGTACATTTCTCTAAGAAGACATTCTGATAGAATTGCGTTTTCTTTTATCACAGGATGTTCACCTTGGTCATGGTGACGTGTCGTATTTGTATAGCTTAGTTTGCTATCGACTTAATTTTAAAAGACGTTAAATACACATTACCGTCTTTTGACACACCTGTATCTACTGTGATCACCTGAGCAATGACAATTGATACACATGATATATAGCCACATATAGTGTAGCGCACATCATAACATTTATGGGACAGGTGAGACATTTCAGTGCATTGATTGAATAGATGACGTCGACAATCTATTTTGATGATCAACATTTATGAATGAGACAAGACGTAAGTCTTATAATTAGTGGACGTTGTCACACAGAAGTAACAAAATATTTGCTCCTGTAAATAAATCAAACAAAATTTCGCATTCCTTAGGCTATGCTACGCATTTTTCAATGCGGAATAACTTATTTACTTTTATGATAATTAATGTATGTATTTATTAACTTATGCATATTTATTAGCCAATTGAACTTGGATCTGAGATACATTCGATTACTTGTCTGTTATGTATTCTATTCCATGTCTCACTTCAATACTTTATACATTATTATAATTTCATGCCATTCCGGTTCTAATGATACTTTTTATCTTCCTTTTTGCTTTTTTTGTTATATATTTTAGTCCTAATATTATATTATAAATAAATAAGATTAAACGAATTTATTGCGTGAAGTTTTTTAGCGCCCAACGTTTCGGCGATATTGCAACCTCCGTTGTCTAGGGTACTGTCAGTCGTCATCCGTTGTTCTGCGGGTAGGAATCTCTATATTGTGTCCTGAAGGAATAAGCCTGTATCGAGGGGGTACCAGTCGAAATATTTCAATTAGATGAGAGTGAGACATCTTCTTGCTCCTTTTACTAGAAATGAGGATTAAATTAAAATTAAATTATTCCGTGGGAACACGCACACTCACGTAGCTCTCACTTACTACACTTATATACCCACAATACACAAACCATACACAACCGTACGTATTCTGAGTCCTGATATACCTACTTTATGTATTAATTAATTGATATTATGCTGTAATGAAGCAATTCCTCGCACTGCGACCTGGATTTATCAAAAATCCAACCTAAAACCATTTTCTTAAATACATATTGGATAATTAAATTTGTTACCATTTTCCTAAATATTGGATAACTAAGGTAGTAAGTCATAGGTGGTAAGTCATTTGTCAGTTTATTATATAGTCGTGAAGCTGTAAATACGTAGTGTCGTTATCCGTAACTTGTATTTATCCTTCTCTCCGGTTGTCTGTATCTTTGTCTCGTTAGATGTCCGTAATCTTCAAGATTTGACGATGAAACCGTTCTTATATACAATCTGTCGTATGTCAAGTATATTTAAGTCGGTAAATAATTGGTCCGATAGATAACGGCACGGTTACTTATATCACTTTAATTAGGGTCTTTTGAGCCCTTAGATATTAGGAAGATAGTTTTTGCTTCCCCGCCCTATCCTATTTATCCGTATGTAATGAAAGAGTTTGGCAGGGCGAAGTCAATCGATTTAGCATAAATTAGGCTTAACATGTTTCGTGTGTTCTTGAAAAGCTAAATATTTTCTTTTAAAATATGTCTCTTTTTAAATATTTTTACTTTCATCAACCAACTTCATCGGTATGTCACCACCATTGGTCATCGTCATGTTGGGCATGTTGTCATGTTCATATAATCAATTGTTTGTCACAAATTATCACCCCTTTTCTTTAGAAAAGCAGAACAAAGCAACCCGGTCGATTCCGTTTTATCGGCAATCCTGCGTATTTTCAGCTACACAAAAGCTATTATTTTCGGCTAATGGGTAATCGAAATGACTTGTACCATTGACGTCAAGCAGTAAAACAGCTGTTCATTGCGTTCGTGTTCTATTTACCATTTATCATTTCGGCGACAAGAGTTCGCAGGCGGAAACCAATAACAATAGCTTTATATCTGTTATTACAAATATAACGCTAGTTTTCGTCCTTATTTTAGATGTTTACGTTTTTTTTTGTTATTTTGGGAATGTTTATAAAAATTAATTCCGATAAAACAAGACATTTTGTAATTTCGAGACATCCAATAACAGATAATATTTACCATCTCACTAGTTGTCAGGATAATTCAAGATATTTATTTAAAATTTGCGTTAGATTTTTCTTTTTCTTCTGGTTCCTAATCAGTTGTTATTTATCTGTAGGAACTTTTAACTTTGTTTTCTTTGTTTCAACCACAAGTACTGCAGGAACTGCTAAATACATAAATCTAGGACAACATAAATTCTGAAAAATACCTAACCTGCAACGCCATCTCACAAACGACAATTTGATGTCATTCGTAATTTATCTTTTCTACGTTTTATATTTTATACAAACGTTCCTTTTTATCTCAAAGTCGAACGGATGTTCGTGCTTTTCTGAAAACTGTTGATATGAAAAACAATTTGTTTTCTACTGATTATGATCTTATCAGAATTTTACATAATTGTGTTTAGGTAAGCTTATTATCAGGCATTATATGATTTCTGAATGATATAAAAAATATAACGAAAATATGTTATTTGACGGTCTTGGTTTGTATGGAGAATAATAATATTTAAAAAAAAAATTTATACACTTAATAATATATAAATACTATAAAAAAGGCAAGGAGTCAGGGTTAAAAAATTTGCAAAATTGTCTCTCATATCATTTTGATAGTATGCAGATAGTGTATATTCAAAAAGGTACTTAAATTATATAAAAAAAGGTAGAGATCGATTTATGCAATAAAATTCAAAATTCATATTCAATTTAACGTGTAAAAAACGGAAAGTTCAGCGTCTCAATAAAATAGATCCAAATAATTATGGTCAATCTATATCGGACTTTATACGATTAATGCTACAGTGCTAAAACTTCTTTTGAAGTAACCCATAAACAACTCATTTATTATATATACATTCATTATTTTGCGTATGTAACTATTCATTTGTTATTGTGCCTATCTATGCATTAGTATAATGACAAAAAGTAACATAATAAGATATCTTATCAATTAAAATCCATTGGTCGCAATGGATTATAAATAGGCGCAGTTTTTTAAACTGTACATATTATGTAATAATCCATGCCAGAATGCCTTTCTCTCAAGATACAGGTAGTCGAACGAAATGAAAAGAAAAACCTCAGATGATAATTAATAACTCTAAGGGTTGGCAAGCCAATTGCCTCGTATCTGCACTTGGTCCTCCATTTTTGGCTTTGATACGTGACCCTTATATGTTTTTGGCTTTGATACGTGACCCTTATATGTTTATTATATTCATAGAGCCATCGCATAATTTATACAGTTCGTCTGGGAGGAAGCCGTACACCTCGACTTTATTAGACAATTAAAAAGAATAACGTCAAATATTTCTTTAAAATTATATTATTTTGTTTCAGATGACCCGAATGATGGCACTTTTATGATATGCGGCGTCGTCATAGCAATGGCTTTGGTGGGGCTCATAATAGTCCTTCTAGCCCTCACCATAAGGTATGATTTTGTATATTTTATTAGACAGATTTAACAATCAATAACGTATTGCACCAATCACGAGTAAAGCATATTAATATATGTTATTATATATATTATTATTATTATAGGTAATATCAGAAAGAAGATAAGGGCTATCTCACACCAGTGCGACATAAAACCGCAAATATTTGTATTTAGCATAATTAATTACCTAATTAAAATACTTTTAAAAGTAAAGTGACAAATCATAAAACCCGATTACGTCCAGTAGTAGGGTTCGGCTTGGAACAGCTAACTTACAGTATTACCCGGTAATAATATTAGGGCCATCGTGCATTTCGATACTGATTTACACATTTCAATACTCTACAACCTCGGTCGGTCGGCCCGACTCACGACTCAACACCTATCCGGCAGCCTCCTCAAAGAAGGACAATACCAGTGAACCCGTTGTGCATGGCGGCTGATTTGGGGGAAGCCCTCGGGCGATGCTGGAAGTCTGAGCGATGGTTGGCATGCTGGCCTTTGCTTGACAACCTTCCTGAATGGAGGCCCTCTGTATCTCGGACATCCCGGCCAGACCCCCCTTTCCAGTATCCCGGTAAAGCGGTGACACGGCGATGAAAACTTCGGATGGATGGTTGTTTGATGCACTGGTCGGTCTGCCGGCTGTTTCTCAACAACGAATAGCCGAAAGAGTTCGGAAGCGCAACGCGACCTAAGGAAGCGGGGGTAGTTAGGTACCTTAAGCTGCCTACCCTTAGAAACGATACATTGGCTACTCGATCTCGGGGCCAAGCCGAGTAAAAAGCGCCTTAGATCTGCGATAATTGCCGCTTACTTGAGGTAGAAACCGCGCAAGCGACTTCAAACCCGCGACCAGACGGGAAGTCGGAGAAATCTGACCAAATCTTGTAGTAAAGGCGCGATGGATGCCAGTACCTCGCGGTAAGGAGTTGGACTCTTATGAGCTAAGGTGGAGCTTGGTATGTAGTTTCGTCTTCGTCGTCAAGTCTAAGCGTTTCATTCCGGGGTGATATAACCAACAGATCGTTGTCGCTCCGGGTGGCTGGGTTCGCCTCTTATTTTTGGGTGCCTATGGTATGTTTTTTAAGGAATGTATCTAAAAAAAAATATTCACTAATTGAGTGTGCTACGCTACAATTAGCGTGGGTGGCGTCAGTTTTAAATATGTTTTACGCGAAATGGAATATTTAATTTCATTTTTAAATGAAAATTTCTTCGGTTTTTATCGCAAAACAAGCGAGAAGACTTAAATTTGAAGACGAAAAAACGAAGGCGAGAATTACATACCTACTTTAAACAACACCAATTTTGGTTAATCCGATAAAATTCCGTATATTAACATCTAATTTGTTGATATAATAAAAAAAATTAATACAAAAATGTTATGAAGTACAAATTCTCTACGGTTATTTGATATAATGATAGTGATGGGAAATCTTATACCGTTCTCCCCGTAAAGGCGGCTAATGTAATTCTGACGAAAAGATGAGGATGTTATTACTTCACGCATTAAGATCCAAGATAGTGGCTAAAATGCATTTAGTATTTACATATATAATAAAATAATCCGAGGAATAACTATAAACACTAGAATGAAAATATGATTTAAAATTATAAACAAGACTGAATGCATGGTATGGTATATACGAGTATATTTATGATCATTATAGATCAAATAAAATAATAATATCAACCTAAAAAGGTTTTTTAATATACCACGTTTTTAAAACGATCCGCCATATTAAATTTAGCATGACGTCACAAGGCTTATTATATTCTACTTGTCATACCCTTTCATCTATTACCCATGTTGAGGGTATTGTAAAGATAAAGTTAATCCGCCATTTTTAGGTGGCTACCATATTGGATCTACCATAATATTGAATAAATACTGCATTGTAAATATTATCGTCAGAACCAAATGTGTGTGAAAAATTTCAGCATGATCGGATATCGGGAAGTTAGTTTAAAATCGATTGCAAAATTTGTACCGAACAGACAAACAGACAGACAAACCATCAAACAGACAGACAAACTGACAAACAGACAAACAAGAAAGCGAATAATAAAAATATGGTAAAACGTTGAAAGTTCTTTATTAGATTCTATTTTTATCTCGGTGAGAAACAACAAAAATCGACATAATTGGTTTCTTCTTTATCGCTGTCTTGATCGCTTATTTGTTGATAAATTACGAAACGACGTGATTTACTTCAGTCATGCAAAACGGCGCTCATTCATTCATATGAAATATCGCATGTGTGCGCCAGCCCTATACGGTTTGAATTCCAGAGTAACGACTTCGCTGATATAGCAGTGGGTACTTTCATATTTCCATTTCAGTCACGCACTCTTATCTTAGCAGAAGTAGCTCGTAATATTTTTTTCCGATAATTTCGGTAAATTCGTGAAATTTCGAGTTATTGTTTGAAGTCATTGCTTTGCTTTCACGTGATACGAGCTCCGATTTTATTGACAAAGTATGAAGAAGTTTGCTCTTATCGCCAAAATCGTTAAAAAAAGGTGAGGTAATTTTTGTAGATAATTTTGTTGCTTCTTTAGTGCTCCGTACCGAAGTGTACAGACGAAACATATTGTTGAAACTGTGTTGTCTTCCCGTCTGTCTGAACGTATGTCACCTTCAATTACAATCTCAACCAGTTTTAAGAGGGGCATTTCTGAGGACCTATGATGTTGACCCTGCCATTTAAAAAAATCTAACGGTCGAAGAGTGGTTTCATGAACAATAGTCGTCATTATGTCGAAAAACTATTATATTAAAAAACTTCCTAACATTTCGTAGATACAAAATAAGACAGGTGTTTCTAAAATGGTCGCAGCTAAAACTATACGTACCTACCAAAAATTCGAATTTTTGCAATTTGGTAACGATTCATTTTGCACTTTAAATGGTTTCATTTTGGTAAACATCTCTAAGGCGGTAGGTTAAATTAGTTTTTAACACAATTTTTCCAAAATAATTAAGTAATATAGGTATACTACCTATATACCTCTCCAGGATTTCACATTATTTAACCTCAATAAATTATTTTAGCAAACAACTTCTACATTTTGGCCAAATTTTGAATTCCCCTTTCACACCGTGATTAAAAAAAAAGTATTGTTTTTACTGAGAACATAATTGTTTTTCGGCTTAACTACTTTTATTAACCATGAAGCCGCTCTTCATATCAGTTTGCTCAATATTTTTAGAATATTAGAATGGATGTTTTTGTTTTTTTTTTAATTTCTTATACCATTTACATAATATTTGTTGAGTTGGGAGATATTGAGTACATCATATGGAGAAACAGTTCGCATACCTAACTAGGTCTAAGACCCGTATCTAGGGATGCTAATTTTGGGTTGTGATATCGACGAGCTAACTTTTCTGATATTATATACTTACTTTATTATTATATGAGACATAAAAATGATTTCATGATATTAGATAGTAATATATAGTAAAATCTATAATTTACTTAGTAAAAATAAAATGTAAACTATTTTTTTATTAAAAATGTCAGACATACTGTATTGCGCCCAGAAATGCTCTTTAAACCTGAATGTGATAATCTGTTAATTGTTTATTCATCGTTAAACTGATGAGATAATCTGTTAATTATTTATTCATTGTTAAGCTGATGAGATTGTTTATTCACCATCGATACGGTCAATGCGTTTTTTTATCGCGATAAAACACCGGTTTTTAAATATTTTTGTCATTGAAATTCCCTAATGGCGTTCTTGAAATAAATGTTGGTTCCCTAAGCTCCGTTTCTTCTTGTATTTTCAATTTAATTTCATTGAAACGTGAATGCAACCGAGATGGCATAAAAAGAAAAAAACGAACAGTAAAAAAAATCTGGGTTAATTAGATCAAAAACGTTGGCACTTAGTTGCGGTTTTTTAAGTATTGGAAACGGTCCCATTTTACAAATTATTTTCTATAAATAATATTTTAATATAAAAGCAGATTACGGGTTATATATTTTTAAAGCAACATTATTTCGATTCAATACAGACAAAAATCAGAAGCCGAGCAGATATCGAGCATTCTTCTGGTCGTGGTCATGACAAATAGTAAGATGCTTAACAAATTCGATATAAAAACGATCTCCAAACCGACCCAAAATATAGCTCGATCTCTGTGGCCTATAATGGATGTAATACCACTGCAAACTCCGGGTGTGTATAAAATCGAATGCAGCTGTGGGTTAGCCTACGTTAAACAAACGAAACGGCCCATAGCCACTCGACTGA
>JAOPUG010000276.1:26687993-26698958 GCA_027564375.1 Micropterix facetella | reverse complement strand
AAGGTTGATTCAGTATTTGGTAGGCGTAGGGCCCTCCTTTGATGGGAATGCTGTCTGTCTGCCCGCATGCGATCGGCCGGTTCACTAATAATCGCCGCTCAAAAACGTGTTATGATTAGGTACCAAAAATGAACGATCACTAAGAAAGCCGATACTTGTATAGTATTAAAGTTTACGCAGTATTTATGTGAACAGTATAAAAACTGGCGATATTAGTCAGCTGGTTCAGTAGCAATAGCAAATTTAAAATGTAAACCTGTTTGGTATAAAATTTACAATTTTGTTATTTTAGTATAATTATTGAAATGAACCCGATTTGAAATACAATAATCACATACATATATAGTGATCTACACTATTTCATCAACCGTCCCTTCCCCCTTCCCACACACACACAAATAACCGACTATATTGTATACACGACGGCAAGGCAGACGCTTGCGCCACACCGTTACGCCTTAGCACAGTATAGAAATATTGTTGGCGCCACGCCGCGATATTTTTGTTGAGTTATGTAACAAAAATTATATGTATTTTTATTCAAACCCCGTGCATAATGACTGAAAATAAGGATATTGTATGTCAGATTTGTAATAATATGGAAAGGGATATTTTTTTTCCTTTTAATGAGAAAAGCTTGGAGAAATGTCGTGATATATTTTATATTCGTGTGGGGCGCCATCTTAAGTACTCGTATGACGATATTCTATTGCCAGCAGATTTAAAGACTCAGCGTGGGTACCATGCATCGTGTTACAAGAAATTCTCAAGACGCTCTGTTCAAAGATCAGTTATTGTTACAAAAAATTAACGATCACTAGGAAGGCTGATACTTGTAAAAATATGAATCAAATTTGACTCAAAAATGATATGGATTCGTGAAACTTTATATTCGGTCGATGAACCTTGTCAGTTTTTATACTGTTCACACAGGTACTGCTCATGTCATAATACTGTACTAGTATCAGCCTTCCTCATTTTTGGTAACCATATCAAAGGAGGTTACGAAAAATATTTAAATGCAGTCAAAATATTTAAAGCATTAATAGTCAGAAAAAATATTTTTTTGTCTTCGTCAGAACTACAAAATAAAATATATTTATATGCAAATTACACTGTATGCAATTACACTAATAAGCAAATATGAGAAACTAGAGTCAGATAAATTTGTGGTTTTTTTTTTCGACCTCCATTAATTATCCAATTATGGTTAAGCTCTTTGTAGAAGTTTTTGGTTGATTTTATATCATTATTGGATACATTAATTATTTACATATTACTTTCCTTCCCTTTCCTAATTTTATGCTTACAACAAAATCATCTATCTGACAACTATGCCACCTTCATGAGCTTAAAAAACCTCAACCGAGCGCGCCGGAAACGCATCCCGTGTGCCAATTTAAGTGAAAACCTGTTAATTTTGTGTATATGCGGCCTTATATATCTTGTATACCCCAACAGGAGTGTACCCCCAACATCTGAAACCGTAAGTCTTCCTACTTTCTATCCTCTGTCGTAGGCTGAATTTTTGATTGTGTCCATTTAAAAACCCCCTTAACTATCAACCCCAACAATTATCTTCTAATAAGTTTTATACCCTGGGGCCCAAAACAATAAATTTCCTTTTACCAAAAGAAGTCCTCAATCGTGGAATATGTATTATGTTACTAACCTATCGTCATGTTCTATGAACTTGTGAGGAAATCCTATTGTACTAGAATTGTAATACTCCACATTCTCCAAATTTATTTCCGAGGAGTACCTGCAATGCATGGATAACGTTAACATTTTTTGTTTAACTTCTTTTAAATGTTTTTATTAACTTCTGTGCTAACTATCGTTTTTGTGCATGCTTTCTAATCCATTATTCCAGAGCTCACATACTTTTGTACAAGGCATCGTCCGTAGTTTTTAAAGTCTTGGAGTTTAAACTATTCCATTTATCTTTAAATAAAAAACCCAGATTCCTGATTCTGAAAGGCTAATCGGCCTGGGATGACCTGAGGTGATTATCCTTATTGGATATAATGCGAGTTGATTACCTGAGTATGTAATCTTCTCTTCTCGTCGTCATTATTTTCTCAAGTCAAATCATGTCAACGCACACATCTTGTAACCATTCAAACAAACTTTTAGCACTTAACGTCGCTTTCCAGAGCCGCAAACGACACACATGATCCTCCACTAAAAATTTACGATTTCATGGCATCCGAAATACGCCCGTGGCGACAGGGATTATTCGAGAGTGGCTCACGCTGCTCCTGGACAAAGAGCTGAAATAAGTGGTAATACAAAGGTGGACGCGAACATTGAAAGGACAAGTTCAAAGAGTGTAAAATGAAAAACTTCGGTATATCGCCGACGAAATAACGCTATGAATAAATTACCCGCAATGTCAGTGACAGTATAGCACTTTGATGTTATAGAGTAGTGGCTCTTTTATTTCCACGCAGGGGAAATGTCTATCCAGGAGCTAACACTTCTGAAAAGCCGCGTCGTTATTGATATTGCCTACGCCTCTATCAGCGAATATAGTTGGTCCTTGCCTGTGAAGTTGCCGTTCTTTAAAGGAAATTTAACACTAAAACTTTTTTTATATAAAATGTTTATATAAATAATCCAGGACAAAATTAATTAAATTACTACTTTTTTAAAAATAAATTAATAATAGACGAATAATGTAATAATTATTTATTTAATTAATTAGTTAATTTAGAACAAAATTGAAAACGAAACGAGCGATGTCACTAGTCCCAAATCGTAATATGATAACTAGACAATTGAACCACATCCGCCATCCGTGCCTTTGAACTATGCAGAAAGAGAAGTCTCAAGCGTCATATGGCCGCCAAACCTCCAGAAAAAGTAAAAAGCACAGCGCAGAAATGTTCACTTTCCTCAACCCTGGCAGCGTAACGGCAAATACATGCGTTTGTTGTTTAATACCCCTTTGCTCACTTCCCTCTCACCCTATCCTTGCCACGCCTTTCCACCCGAGAGTGCGCTTACTGTTCTCTCATTATACTACTCGTAGTTCAGTCATATAAGACAAAAAGTTAACCGAACCGGACATTTGAAATAACAAGCTAAAAATTTGTAGAAATGTTACGTATGATGTCCAAATTGATATCCAGACATTCCCAGAAAATCTATCTTGGAGAAAATCTGCAATCTTGGAAAAACCGCCGCCATATTGGATTTTTCGAGTTTTAAGCATAGCGACTGAACAGAGCGTCCGATTGTAATAGTTTTTGCTCCAATTTGTTTATAATGTCTATTACAATTGAAAACATTATGAGATTTAAAGAAAGCAAGTTATTGTAATGGAATATGCTGTAATTTTAGAACTGTAATTTTATAACAAAAAAACAAGACTTAAAATAACGCGTGCAGCGGCTAATTTAAAACAAAAATATTGTCGTCGAAATCAACCCCAACCAATTTTTTCACCGATTGCTGTGTGTGACGATGATGACCTCGAAAAGTACCTGATATATGAATTTGCAGCAAGGTCTCCTGCGCTGTTTGACGGGACATTGTTGCGAAAAGGAACTAAGTCTGGATTGATCGACGATTTAGAAGAGATAGCGCCCATGATCAACTTTCCAGTGAACGCAGAGTTTACCTCCCCCGCACCGGGTGTTGTGTGGGCGCGTCCAGCGAATTTCAGCCAAATCTGCCTCCATTATGTGAAGTATATGAATAATCACTTCGAACAGAATGCTACCGTGATCTTCGACGGTTACGAATCTCCAAGCCTCGAGGACGAAGAACACACAAAAAAATATATGCCAGGGCAACATCGGCAGAGGCTTTAATCGTTGATGCTTCGCCCTCAACATCACTACAAGGAGCGTTTTGGCAAATGTTAAAAATAAGGTGCAATCCATCGCTTTGCTATCAAGGCACCTCATGGAAGCTGGAGTCAAGATCATTCAAGCCCCGGGTGACGCGGATACTGTCATAGTGAAGACTGCTGTGGAAGCTTCTAACAATATTACGGCGTCAGTAAACGTAAGCGAGAACACCGATCATCTTGTCCTGATAGCAACTACATCCAAATGCTGATACCCGAAAGAAAGGATGCCCGGGTCTTCAGTAGTGAAGAGTTAATCGCGGCTCTTGGAGATATCCGTAACTACCTCCTACTTTTCCATACAGCGACCAAATGTGATACCACTTCTGCTCCGGTCAGAAAAGGCAAAAAGGGATCTTTCAAAAAGTTTAAGCGAGACGCTTGTTTAAAGGAGACATGGTCGGTATTTAAGGTATCGGATGCTACACACCAGGATATTGAGGCTGTAGGCTAACGTTTTTTTACTGCATTGTACGGCTGTGAAGATGAAGACAATTTAAACAGCGCCATCGGCTCTACCGGAGGATAGTTGTTAAGCAGTCCGACAAAACAACGTTTGACGTAGCTACACTTCCCCCTACATATACAGCAGCCAAACAACATATTTACCGAGTTTACCACCAGGTAAGAAACAAATCGTTTTACTATCATTTGGTTGCAATCAGAGGCTTGAAACTAATATTGCTTTATAAATTACAGGTTCAAGTTTGGATGGGGAATCGGAACCGAAGGCAGAGTGGGGATGGATGACGCATGTAGGTCAGCTGAAGCCCATTTCAACTGAAGAACCAGCACCGGAGGGGGTACTCAACATCATACCCTGTAAGTGTACATCTGGGTGCGAGAAGAGATGCGGTTGCAGAAAAAAGTTTTCCTTGCACATGTGCGGCTACTGGGTAGGACATGGCTGCACATATCATGTGGACTACGCTGACTTGGATATCGATGACGACGTTAAACCTTTGGCCGACTTGTAGTCATAAAAATGGCAAATAACTACAAAAATTAAAGAACACTTTGCTTTATTAAATCGACGCTATTTTTTCAGATTATGCATTTCCGTCAAAGATTTTCGCCAGTTAATGAACAGCCAGTCGAGCTCCAGTGATAACACGAAAGAAACTACCTTACTTTTAACCTTAATAATGTATTTGTATTACTGCTTGTGCCTGTATTTCACGCATCGTGTTACTTGGATTAATTTTTTTTGTATGTTACGATAACATTTATAATTTTGGAACAATTTTCGTTTGTCGCATTTAAATAAATATTATTTTTTCTCATGCACCAGAATTGGCCAATAATTATTATTTTTTAGTATTTTAGAAGATAACGCAACCCGAATTGAGTAATTTGGAGCAAAAACCATTACAATCGGACGCTCGGTTCATTCGCTATGCTTAAAACTCGAAAAATCCAAGAAGACGACGGTTTTTTGAAAACGGCGGATTTTCCCCAAGATGGATTTTTCGGGAATTTTGGGATATCAATTAGAACACTATTCTCTATATTTTCACCAATTTTTAGCTTGTTATGTCAAATGTTCGGGCCAATGTCTAATGTTACCACACAATGGGATCAGTACCGCTCGTCAGGCGTATTTTTGCGACCGCTGTTATGCATTGCGATGCGGCCCACCTCAGCGTGCGTTGAAAGGCTCTGTTAACAGACGTGTCGCGCTCGTTGTTTTACGTCAAGGTGACTATTTCTCTCAAATAGTGAAAAATTGACAATTTGCTGTAAATTTAGTAATCTCCGCGTGCATTTAAACATATGAATCTTGTAGCAAATTCCTTAATCTTTAGTACTGTGAAGCGAAATTACAATATTTTGTTTTTTTTTAATAAAAATAAATAAAAGCTGAGGTATGTTGTATTTTGCATTTTTCTTGGAATCTATAATATACGGCAAAAAACTTGAAACTATATCGGTAAGACGTGCCAAGTAAATGATTAAAATATGATGAAGCCATATTTTTCATTCTTTTCATTTTTACATTTTCTTTCAAAAAAACAAAAAAAGATATCATTTGCCACCCGTGATTTCAGAAAAATCGCTGTAGTCGCTTGCCGTAAGAATGATATATCCGCGCAAGCAATAATATTCTTCGGTGTATTGTTCTCCGCTGGAGTATAGCTTGACAAATCACTCTGCTTAATGTTGCCGATAACAGCGCCTTAAGGAGCGGGTGCCGGTAAACGTAATCCTTCCACCCAAACACCTTTAAAACATTCGTATACCTTTCTGTCGTTTGATGTTATCGGATATTTTTGCGCGTATGTACAATCATAGAAAAATTGACAATTCTAGCTATTATTTAATATGAGGTCTGTGAGATGTTATCCATTATAGCTTCTTGCGGTCTGGCAACACAATTAAAGCAAATGTGCACTGTCAAGAACAATAACGCGAACAATGAGGCAGGAACTCTATCTCCCAGGATACTTCTCCACGATAACGCACAACCACACACTTCACTAGCAAACAATCGCAAAATTGCAGGAGTTGCAACTGAATACTCTTCGTCAACCATCGTCTTCGCCGGACCTTATCCCAACAGAGTCCACTTTTTTCGGGATTTGGATAACTTTTTACAGGAGAAGAAATTAATTCCGAACAGGCAGTATAAAACGCCTCCAGAACATTCTTTGAATGCTGTCCGAGACAGTTTTGCATCAGAGGCAATTAACCAACTCCCATTAAAACAGTAAAACTGCATCGATAAAAGTGGTCAACATTACGATTAGTCATTAATAATCAATAATCAATTTATTCAATTCAGAGCAACGTAGCAAATAACAATAATAATCATTTGATAATCAAAATGCTATACAATATTATTGAATTAGTCAGTTTTATGTTAAGGCGACGATGTATGTAAATTTCGACGATTGCATTTTTTCGCCATTTTGAACCGTCGTAGTGAACCTACTGATGATGTTAGTTAACTGAAAAAATATATCATAACTAATGGTATCTTTCTTAAGTATATAGCTATTGCAGATTTTTCAAAAAGAATTGAAAATTTGAGAAAAAAAATTAATCTGGGACCTTTACAGGAAATCTTAATTTATTTATTTTTTGAACCCATCTTTCCTACTAAACAGCAGGAACAACGAGCTCAAAAAAAATATTAAGGCACGTTAACAATAGACATGAAGTACATGACTATTGCACAATTTAAAAAAAACAGGTTTTTCTTCATGAAAAAAAAATATATAAAAATTCAAATTTCATCCATATTCACTATTAAATATTGCTTTTTATTGCATGTTTTTTTTTATTTTGATATTTTTCACATACACTATATACATCTAACTTGCAGTGCCATCGATTTTTTTCTCAAATAAAAAATTATTATATTTTAAAAATAATATTTTCTATTCATTTTATCTTACAAATGCAACGAGCCGTATTCGTTCGGCGGATCGGTATGGAATGTTCTTATGAGATTTGTATGAGATTTTTATACATACATCGTCGCCTTCTTCAGACATTTCAGAAAAAATCTGTATTGTAATTGATATTAATAATAAAAAAACGCATAATCTAAGTATCAGTATAAAGTATCAAAAAAATAATGACAAAGAAAGTTGTCATTATCATATCATAGTCAAATTAAGCATAATATAGTAAAAGACGTGAACAAAAATTAGGGAGGATAGAAATTAACTTCAAAACAGAAATTTGAAAAGATAATAGATACATTTTCCAAATTTTAAAAGTAACATATTCGAGATTAAATTTAGTTAGGATCGGACCACGGGAAGTCTTTGGACGGACAAACAAGCAATCAAACACACAGCATGCATCAGACTATAGGGTCCGTCCTACGTAATACTACAGACGGGCCAAAAAGTAGCGTCTGATAACAATTGGACAGTTTTTGAGAAATGTTTTTTTGACTTTTTTTTTGGGAGTATTTTGTTTCGAGATTTGAGAAAAGAATAGCTGAATGGTATTTTTTTTAAAGGTTAATCAACCATGATCTTCCATGATTTTCATCATCGCGACACAAGGAATAAATCCAATTTTCACATAAACCTACAGCAACCAGCAAAAATTTCTATCAAAATTCGGTCCTATGGTAGTAAACGGCCCGTTATGAACGGGCTTAATGTTTTAACAGCCTTGCTCGCAGTGGCAGGCGGTGCTAGAATGGCGGCGCATTTTTAATGGCTCGTTGATCGGTCGCTTTACAATTATTATGGCATTATTTGTTTGCACACCACTGCGCAGTTTCCGCATAGCCAAGCCACAATGCCCTGCACTAAGTGAGAGCAACATAAAATAAATGCTAGAACGCGACGGAATACTGGCAGGCAGGGGCGTAGATATGTGTATGTGGGGATCCAGATAGAGATAGATAAGATTGTCAGTGCTGCTGGCGAATCCAGCACCTCAGTTTGTTACAACTATGTTGTCGTCTTGTCACTTCGAGACGAGTCGTAAAGACTTTAGTTCACTACCCAGCCCCAGGCCTACCTCAAACAGCGAGGCCACCGGCAATCCTGCGGGCTCCTGAACCCCGCTGCTTACTTCTCCTTCCAGACTACTCTTTTCACTAGATTGATCACTTGCGCGAGGTCTATTACGATCCGTGGCGCCTTTTGCTATCAGATCTTACAGGACGAAAAATGTGGAATTTCTGCGGTTTGACCACCATACTGCTCAGCTGGTCGGGGGCCAAGGCGAGGTCAAAGCCTGGTGTGCGTGTGGGTATGGTAACCAAACCGCAGAACACGTTATTTGAATATGCCCTATGCTCGCGGCTGCGCGGGTGGAATTATTGGATGTGATTGGTGCGTGCGTCGGGCATCTACCGATCTGGTATCCTGACTTGGTCGGTTGCGGGCGATGTTTTTAGTCGTTTGGCGAGTCTGTGGAGCACTGGGTGGCTGCTTGGGAGAACGTAGGGCTTCGGGGTACTCCTATTGAGGCCCCCTTCTTCTTGATGGCGTGATCTCGGCAATTTCCTAACCCGAAGTGCCCGTCTTTGTGTTCCGTCACCTAATCGGCCTCGCGGGCGCGTCTTGTATTTCAGGATTCGGGATGGCCTTCCCCCTGTGGCTGCTCCGTGACCCGCATTGCTGCTGTGTGTCATCGCACTCACCTTGTTGCCTGCTGACTTCCCGTTGGACCGAATATGACACTGTTGTTTGCATTTTGTTATATTAGTTACGTTTGTTGCTCTGTTATACTACACTGCTATTGTTATTGGAGCGAAACTCTGTTACCGGGGTTACGCGCGTCGAGAGTGAACTGGCAACAACTGTAATGGGACACTTTTGGTGAGACGCTTTACCGTCTTCAGTGCAAGGCGCTTCTTGTTCGTTTATTTGTGGCAGTTCCACGCAGCTTGGTCGCCGCTCGATCGCCAGAAGTGCCTGTACCTCTCCTCCTGCCCCCTCTAACTTAACCCCCCTCCCCCTCACTCCTCGTTTCCCAACCACCGCTTCCTAACCCTTCTCCGCTTTTCATTATTGACGCTCTCTAGCTGGCAAGAAAGTTAGGAAGTGAGAGGGGTTGGGTTGGTTAAGTTAAAGGGATTAGTTAAGAGCTTCGCTCGACACCTCTGTTTCTACTTATTTTCTTTGTTACTTTGTTATTTAATGTGTAAGTTATTTCTATCTCTTTTGTTGAATTGTAAATTGACATTTTTTGGCTAATTAATTAACGGGCTCTCGGGGTGGTACGGGGGTGGAAACAAGACGTCATCCCCGCGCGTCTAGCCTTCCAGTACGCGTGGGGTTGTTGTTGCATGACATCCCGGACAGTCAAGACAACCGTCGTCGTTATAACTGCCACCCGTAGGTTTTCTGCCCCCACTGGCTGCCTATAACACTCTTTAATGCATTACGAAACCTAACGGACTTAAGGGGCCTAACAGTTCCGTGCAGCTTGGGCCATATGGCCGTATATATGTTAATTTTAGTAGACTTAGGGTTCAACTCCCATCCGGGATCCTCTCCGAAGGGGGACCTAACCTGAGGAAGCTGATCTACGGATCTGAGGGAAACCCTGAGCGGTCCCAGGCGGTTGACACACTAGTCGATTCACCAGCCATGCTTCTCAATCGCTAAATACCAGGGGGAGTCTAGAAGCGTAGCTTCCTATAGCGGCGGGGGTAGACGTTAACCTAATGTCGTATATCCTAAGAAACTATCCGTTGGCCTCCCGATCCTTTGGTAAATTGACAGGCATAGGGCGCCTCGGATCCGCGAAAAATTCGTTACGAATTATCGCCAACATCAGGTAGAGGCCGCGCAAGCGACTTGGAACCCGTGACCAGACAAGCTTTTTCTCTCGGAGTAATTAATGCGAAAGAACATTTGGGACGTCATGAGAATTATCTCTAACGTAACATTTGAACCCCTTCCCCACAGTAATTCCTCTTCATTGAGGGAGTCATTACAGGAGTGGCATAATGTATCTCTCGTGGTTTTCTTGCTCAGTTCAGGCAGTTTTTTCAAACTACCCTGAACATCTTAATATATGTTACATGCATATAAGAAAATAATCATATGGGCCGAAGTTTGACAAACCCTTGGGTTTTCCCCCTGCCTCCGTTTTGGTATTTAATATCTGCATTGGTATTTAATAGAATGCCTATTAAAAATAAACCAAACAGTCGATAAATAATTACTAAAACATTAAAAATTTTATGACATTCTACCTAGATTTTTTATAATATATTATTATGTATATTGTATATTATATTGTATTAGAGTTAACTCCTTTAGAATCGATTTTAATAATGTAATTTATACCCCAATACGAGAATTTATTAGCTAGTAAAATCGAGTGTTAATAAAAAGCGTTGAGTTGACGCGTTAGCACATTTTTTTAAATTTTTCGAAAAAAATATTTGATCCTCGGATTTTGCATATACATATGTACCTACTACTTCTCGCTAGGTTACAAGAACTAAAGCCCGTTATATGCACCAGAACAATCGTTTATTGTACCAGAAATAAGGCCCGTCTATTTGTACCAGAATTAAAGCCCGTTTACATATATTATACTAGAATGAAGGAACGTCTATATGTACTAGAACTAAGCCCCGTTTTACCAAATACATTTGTATAAACATTTTCAAATATTTTTTT
>JAOPUG010000276.1:26673026-26687893 GCA_027564375.1 Micropterix facetella | reverse complement strand
TGTGGAAAAGCATTAACAATTGCTTAACATACAATTGACGTACATCAAGCACGCCATATTCCCGAAATAATTGTATAGAGGGATATCTAGGAGGCTTTTTATTTATAACTCGTAGGATTAACTTTTGAGCTTTAGTTACAGGTTCAAGCACTTGTTTGGTGCATCCTCCCCATGCAATCGACCCATGAATCAAGAGGCTCTGACAAATTGCCATGTATACCGATTTCATAAGATTTTTTGGCAGTACAGTTCGTAGTTCGCGAAATACATAAACGAGTTTTCTTGTTTTCATTGTGAGAGTATTAATCTGTTCCCTCCAGCTCATTGTCTCGTCTACAGTTACTCCAAGATACTTCATCTTATCCACCTTTTCAATTGATTGACATAAACATTTTAATTTATCGCATACATTTGAATGGACTTTTAATTCAAGTATGTTGTATTTTGAGTGGTTTGGCTTTAAGTTAAATGTAATGTATTTAGTTTTTGAGGCGTTTATTGTTAGGATGTGTTTGTCTAGCCAATTTTTAACTTTGTCTAAATTGATTTGTGCTTTTTTATATGTTTCATCCCATTGGTTTGTGGATGTTAAAATGACAGTGTCGTCTGCGAACGCAACAATTTTTCCACTCACAGAAAGATCGCACAAATCATTTACATAGAGAAGAAACAGTATAGGACCCAAAGTACTCCCTTGTGGAACACCAAACGAGATACGAAGTGGACAGCTTTGCGACCCCTTTATTGAAGTAACTTGAGACCTTTCGGTAAGATAGCTTTCGAACCACCGAAGTGGTATATTGTTAATTCCATATGTTGCCAATTTCTTACACAGTATTCTGTGGGATACGGTATCGAATGCTTTCGATAGGTCGAGAAACGTCGCTATGACTTTATTTCCTTTATCCAAGTTTTCGACAATATATTGAGTGACGGTGTTTATGGCTTCGGTCGTTCCCCGACCCTGTCGGAATCCGAATTGATTGTGAGAAAGTAGGGAGTGATTCTCCAGATAGGTAACAAGTCTTGACTTAGCAATTTTTTCGATAATTTTAGATATCGTGTTAAGTACTGAAATAGGACGATAGTTTTCGATTTCGCTTTCATCGCCATTTTTGTAGATTGGTGTCACCTTTGCAAATTTTAATCTTTTAGGAAATACACCATTTACAAAACTGTTGTTAATTAAGTATGCGATTGGTTCAGCGATGTATTCGTTGGTTATTTTCAAAATTTTAGTTGAAATGCCGTCGTTTCCTGGTGCACAGTGAATTTTAAGAGAATTTATGGTTTTTACTACTTCCTCTTTATTTGTGCAGCTGAGATGGAAATTTTCATTAGTTTTTGTTTCATCACTTATATATTCACTCAATGTACATTCAGATAAATTTAGGTTACTCAGTATAGAATTTGCGTAGGTTTTCCCGATGTTCGTAAAGTATTGGTTAAAGTGCTCTAGGATTACATCTATATCACTATCTGTTGTTTTTACGTCACCTTTTACGTTTATATTTTCTATTTGCACCAGTTGACGAGACCCAAATGCAATGTTTTTAATAATGTTCCATGTTTTTCTCATATCTCCATTAGCGTCATTGATTTGTTCACTATAGTACCTACTTTTAGCATTTTGTATTATTTTTTTACATGTATTTCTGTATCTTTTATAAAAAGCTGAAAACTGAATATCATTTGGCCTCGTTTTTATTTCTCGATGGAGTTTATCTCTTTTCTTAATGCATTTTAAAAGCCCATCCGTAATCCAAGGTTTTATTTTTTTTTTGGATCTAGGTATTTTAATTATTTTTTGTTTTGTTACAATGTTAATATAATTGGATAAGGTATCTATAATTTGGTTAGCTATATCATCAATATTGTTTGCTTGATAGGTTGAATCCCATGTTTCATTTTTAAGAAATTCTAGTAGTGCATTGTAGTCGATAGATTGAGTATGTTTAGGTTTATTTAGCAATACTTTTTCTTTTTGTAATTCTAAAGAGATCCCTATTATATAGTGGTCAGTGACCGTGGTCTGACATACAAATGGTATATAGGTTAGTTTAGATTTCACCATGATGTGATCTATGCAACTAGAGTGAGAGCTATCGACTCGAGTCGGTAAATCTATAGCAACCTGAAGACCATGATGTGCCATCAAGTTAAGATAGTCATCCGCCTGGCAATGCATATCATTAATTATATTGATATTTATGTCACCTATTAATAAAATAGTTTCTTCTGTTTTAATATTTTCAATAAGACTATCAACAGATTCAATAAAATTATTTATATTTTTGTGGCTTGGTGACCTATAAATAGCCAATATGTTTATTTTACTCTCTAGAATAATGTGTAGACAGTTCCCCTGATTAATGCATTTTTCTAAAACAATTGCTTTCAATCCATCTCGAATATAAACCACAACGCCGTCGTTTTGAAGGTGTAATATATTTGTATAGTAACAATGGAATCCTGAAAGATTTTTAGGTTTGTAGGTTTTACTAAGCCAACATTCTGTCAATATTAAAACATCAAATATATTCTCGTATAACTGAAGTGTTATTATAAAGTCATCAAGGTTTTTGCTAATAGAGCGAATATTCATTGAGATTATGTTGATATTTTTATCATAACCAATAGTGTTTTTGCACATTTTTGGAGAGTTAAATTGCTTACAAGTCGTTAGGTTTAAGTTGTTAATAAGATCAATAAAATCAGTCATGACTGCAGTTTTTATCCAGTTGGTAGAGACTAGGTTTAAATATAATTGAATATTTCCGGAGTTTATATACAGGGTAAATATTAAATAAAGCGATGTAGTAAATTGAGATATATATTATAAATAAAACATAATTAATTATATTAGTGTAGTGCTTAAGATTATAAAAACTTAAGTATATGTGCTGATATTTAGAAAGGTAAGTCGGCCAAATATATACAATTTTAAGATATGTCTGTATGAATATATAATTAGAATAGTATATTATATTATTTAAAATATTTACACAGTAGTTTCTAATTGAGCTAATTCTAAAAGATAAGTTGGATACTAAGCTGTATTGGTAATGATTTTGGCAATTAGGCAATATGGGAAAGAGAGTCTTCACTTTGGATGCGAAAAGTCTTCGCGTTTTCATCTTTCTTGATAAATACGCGCCCACCTTTGCACCAACAAAAAGCAAACTTTTTATCTTTTGCATAGGCTTTCGCTATAATGAGAAGATATTTGGCCCTTTGTGTAAGGTGTTCAGAAATAAAGATGGGTTTGCGATCTCCAGGGAGAGTTAAAAGGGTTGTGTTTAGTTTCTCATGCACATTTTTACAGCTAAGGTTGAATGATTTTGCTGATTTAAGGAAATTGTCTCGATGATGCTGCGATGAAAATTTGACGATAACAGGCCTGTTATTTTTTAGAGTCTGGCTAATGCCATAGTGATGTAATTGTCGGACTGGAGTATCATGGTGTACACAATCAAATGCCTTAGTCAAGTCACAGAAGATGCCTAACGCTTTTTATTAATCTTCCCAGGCCGTGAATGTACCTTGTAATAGTTCGACTCCCGCATCTATGGTTGAACAACCCCTAGTAAATTCAAACTGTTTCTTATGAAGTAAATTATATTGGTTAAAATGTCTGTGCAACTGTCCAAGAATAATTTTTTCAATTTTTTTTCTCAGAGTGGGAAGATTTTATTGGGAACCTCTACAACCTTGATTGTCAAATACTCCGAGCGAACCCGGCCACCCCGGAGCGTTCAGGTGAACTTTATCGCTATATCACCCCGAGGCGAAACACAGAGATTTGATGGACATAGACAATCTACGTCCCAAGCTCCACTACATACTCGTCAGAGGCCAACACCTTATGGCGAGGCACAGGGAATTGCCACCCTGCGGACAGCCCCACCCCCTGACTCCCAGATTTGGTCGAATTCCTCCAACCAATCGTCTGGTCGCGGGTTGGAAGTCACTTGCGCGGGCTTCTACCCCATGCGAGCGGCAATTCCTAACTGGAACTATCGTGGATACGGGGCGACCTTTACTCATCATCTCATCCGAGATCGGGCGGCCCGTGAATCGTTTGTAAGGGTAAGCAGCTTGAGGTACCTACAAACCTCCCGCTTTCTTAAGAAGCATGCAACTTCTACATTCTGGACGTAGAATAAAAGGGACATCCTGCCAGGCAGAACTGGAGCTGCTGAACACGACATCTATGCGTGTCCAGCGTTTTCGCCGAGAGATCAGGAAAGTACATAATAGATATGGCTGAGAAGTGTTAGAACCGGGAATCATAGCTCCTGTGTGTTATCTGGCGTGAGCTGGTTGCAAGAAACGTAGATAAGATAGATTATGAGGGGCACATACAAAGGCTCCGCGTGGAAGTAAAAGTGTCATTGGAAGACCAGCGAACTGGTCAACCAACTCTTAAAACATATAAGAATAACAACAATTTCTGATCCTTAACACTACCACTCTAATAAGTTAGTGCATTGTTAATTAATGATTTTGTTTAGTTGGCTTCTTCTATTTTTTCAATTGCCATATCCTCCAAAAATATTGGTTTTTTGGCGACCAATAATTTTTCGTAGGCTTTACTCGATCAGCGGTTTGTTTAAATAGAAATGTTGTACAGAAATAATGAAAAATAGAATATAACGATGAGTATATCGATGTACATAGTTTAATTAGTTTAACATGAGATAAACGGATGTATAAAAGGATTTGACTAGGTTTAAGATGGTTTGACTATATTTGTGACTTTTAACTTATTAGAATATTAAAATCGTAAAATCGGGATGAATTTTATGATTTTGCTACTAGTCCTATTATTGCTTGCTATCATTCTATTATTTTGCTATTATTTCTATTATTTCTAGCGCTTGCCATTGAATAACCTGCTCTCTTAACGCAATACACCACCAGATACCACATCGATACGCCTGAAATGTGGTATATTGCTTATTGTTCCGCGAATAAATAGATCTTGGGGGAATGGAAATAGAAGACAGGAATTTATTTTATAATAGTTTAATCCCTTGCAGAAGAGCTGACAATAGTCATTATATTGATCGTGTGGTGGATGGATTGGCCTCTGTCTCCATCCACTTCGATAAAAATAGGAATTGAAAAAACTTGGGTGGGTAGCATCGCTA
The DNA here is from genome assembly GCA_027564375.1 of Micropterix facetella. Taxonomy (NCBI): domain Eukaryota; kingdom Metazoa; phylum Arthropoda; class Insecta; order Lepidoptera; family Micropterigidae; genus Micropterix; species Micropterix facetella. The sequence continues at coordinate 26,682,740 of JAOPUG010000276.1, read as the reverse complement.
CACTGCCGTAATTTTTGAGTTTTCGCTCAAAGACATATTTTTTCCGCTCGGCTTACATTTTATAACACCTTAAGTATCACTTTTGTAATCCTTTCCGTTGCGGAGCTATGACTGATTCTTTAAGCGTTTCATCACTTGTTCGAGACTCCTAGTCAACCCTCCCCCCCTACCACCACATCCCTGCACGATGATGTAAGCATACAAATAGGCATGTTGAATAAACTTAGTAACGAACGATGGTTTATTTTTAGAACATAAAATCATAAAACTGGCTCATATAGAAATTCAACACAATAAAAGCGTTTCATCGTTTCAAGGAGAGGCCTCGGTATGTGAGCCTTTTTAAAGAAGTTTTCATATAAAAAAACTAAAAATATTATGCTATATTTTACAAACTAAGTGTTATCATTCTTTGTTTAATGTAGTGTGAAGAGCTGTTATTATATCAACGTTGACTTCCGATATAATTAAATGCTTCAATGATTGCGAGATATGGAGATTGTTATTTAACATTGAGCATCAAGTCATCAAAATAAGACTTAAATACATAACAACAATCACACTTTTTTGATAGAATAATATAATAAATATTGTAATCCCTGCATCAGATTTAGCTAATCGAATAATGAGAGAAACATAAACAGCAGCTACTTATTGACACCCTTTAAAACATCATAATACTTGCTCATATAGAAATTCAACACAATGACACTTTTCTTTCTTTCATTCTTCAAAACAATCACAATTCAACTCTAATATCTAAATGTATAAATAATATTATTATTTGAGGGTTGTACATATAACTTTCGGCATACAATCGAACGAAAAGGTCTCTCATCAAATCCAAATTCTATTGCATCGTTCGTAAAAGTGTAATCTATACGTCGTCATCTGCATAATCAATCTCTTAGTCATTCACTACGTGATGCGCCTAGAAACGTCTTCCAGCACTTTCTAAATATACTGTTAAAGTGAAAAAAGGCACTCGAGGAAATTTGCATTTATTGTTCTTGGGCGGAAAGGGACTGAATTATCGGGTAAGGATGAAATAAATTAAAGGACGAATCCAAGCCGAGTGTTAAGAATAGGATATTAAATAACTCAGCAGCTTGCTTCCAACAAAACAGCGGAGTAAAAAATAAAGCTAAACATTTCGATTTTTTTTTATTTAATTCTACTCATTTAAATGTTATAATTATTTTAGATAATATATTTTCGCAAATGTTAGTTTATATCACCTTTTTATTTCATGGCTCCGTGTTTCTAATATATAATTCAAATAACATTTAAGAGATGCTAGTTCTTAAAAAAATATATTTTATTTGTTTATTTACAGAAATCCATATACGAGAGCCACAAGGAGAGTAACCGAAGTGAATCAGAAAAAAAAATGAATGACCAACAAGTAATTTATTGTTTCTCAAAATATTCTACGTGATCGTTAAGACAATTTTACATACGTATAAACCAATTTATATAACATTCATTCCACTCCTCCATGATGACCTGGGAAACGTTTGTCATATTCTTTGACAGACTCGTCTGCCGACGAAAATCGTCGACTTTGTAATTGGTTCTTTATTTTAGGGAAAAATAAGAAGTCACAAGGTGCCAAGTTGGGACTGTATGGAGGATAGCTCATGAGTTCTACGTTTTTCGCCCCCAAAAAGTTGTTTGTCTATCTGGCTGTGATAGAGATGGCATTGTCATGGTGTAAAATGATTGAACGATTACGATTGTTTTTACGGAGTACGTCAAAAAATTCCGGCAAGCAAATGGCCGTGTATCATTCATAATTTAGGCTACAATGATTCTTCAAAGCAACAGTAGCCACATGTCTAGTTTTTCTAATAAAAGAGCGATCATCCGCTTTGTTTGGATTCGACTCACTTTGAAATATCCAAATGATCAATTGCTGCTTTGTTTCGAGGTCATAGCTGTAAATCCACGTTTGGTCACCTTTTACTATGTTCTCAACCAAATGACCTTGCGTTGAATCTGTTAAGCATGGCATTGCACGAAAACACGCTTTCCGTTTTATGGAGGCTCAGTCAATTGTGTAGCATCCACATCGAGCACAGCTTTCTCACAGCCAAATGTTTGTGTAGGATTCATTACATCTGACTTGCATATGGCTAAGGATATTTGAATCCCGTGGTAGGTCACATACCTGTCTGTTTCGATCAAACGGAGCACAGTATCGATGTATTTGTTGTTGACAGCGGCAGAGCGACCTTCAACAAATTCGCCGCTGACGACCACGTTTGAATCCTGCAAACCAGTCATAAATTGTCGTCTTACTTGGTACTTCATCGCCAAAAGCAATCTGAATCCAAGCGAGACTGCTGAGCTGACAAATTACACAAAATCGTAGAATATCATACTGCGAAATTTTTCACGTCTTAAATGCTTTAGAATGACGACAAAATGAAAAAACCAATGACAGTTAGATGAAACAATCTTTATTCTACAGCCAGAGTTCTATTTTCAAACGCTTCAATTATTTTTTGAAAATTATTTATATAAGCGGCCATTTCGGGAAATTTTCTGTGTTCTGTTCTTCGACATATCTGTTATTTACTAAATTATTTATTTCAAGTACATGCTTCTATGCAGAACTGCCAATCCTTATGCGCAATTGCACGAGTGTAGAAGGTAGGTTCCTATGAAACGCTGCGAGAGCGGGTGGTGGAGGTATATACATCCAGCTGCTGCTTTGTCGTCGTCCGCAGCGTCAGTCGTCTCAAGTGGATATCGCCGTGGCCCGACGCCCGTCGCTCAAGTGTACGCCATTTTTTCTACTCTTTTCGCCGACACTGTACTCTTTCAAATGGCACACAGACCGCCGCGACGCCGCCTTTGCTTTCGGGCTGATTATTGTGAAACTGCATTTGTCATGACACAGCAGAGGACTGAATTATACAACCATTGCAAGTCGTCGTGCCTATAATAGGAACATGAATCATTTTACTTTTATATAAGAGAGAGAGAAAGAGAAAGGACATTGAATTTTAGATATTATTTAGACGTTGACTGAAATTATTTTATTAAATGATATTTAATTTTGATAGAAATTATTTTATTATATCCAATTTAATATCCATTGATTCATGAGATATTCTTTACTTTTGATATTTTTTTTGTAAAACCATTATTTGATAACATTGTATTTAAATCTAATCCATATCCAATTACTGCTAATATTCGATTTTTAATACAGTATCCACGTAAAAGCCCATGACAAACTAGAGATAAATTTCGACTACAGGTAGGTCAATTAAACTTTTTGTCCAAAAAAATCTGCGCACGCCAAAAGCATAGAATATTTATTATAAAAAAATAGAAGCGTCAATGCAAATCTGTAAATATGCTCGCGGCTATGTGTGCGTAAGTATAGGCGGAGGGGGGTTGGCGCGGCGAGGCAACCCCCCCCCCCCTCAACCACTGGGCACCTGTAAAGGCTGGCGCATATTAGGGCGGGCCGTGGTGCAACACATTGCGTTGCAAAAACCCTCACACATCACGTTCTAACATTTTGTATGAATCATCGCTCACTATAAGCACAGTATACAGCCAGTAGCTTATCTTAGAACAAAATTGAAAATGAAGCGAGTGACGTCACGAGTCGTAAGGGCTACCACAAATCGTAATGCGATAACTAGACAATTGTACCATAGACGCTATCCATGCCTTTGAATGAAATACGCAGAAAGAGGTCTCTAGCTTTCGTGATATGACCGCCACACGCACAGAAAAAAGTAAAACACACACCACAGAAACGTATACTTTCCACAATCCTGTGCCGCGTAACAACAAACGTAGGCGTTTGTCGTTACGTATCCCTCTGCTCACTTCCATCGCGCCCTATTCCCGCCACGCCTTGTTATCCAAGAGTGTGTTTACTGTTCTCTCAGCATATTGTGGCTATAGGCACAGTGTCGCTCGTCAAACGTATTTTTGCATGGGCTTGTGTGGGACAAACTCCCATTCACCTTGACCCAGGACAGACTACCCAAAAAAATGTTGGGCAAGAAATCCTATGAAATCCATATCCCCGCCAGGGATGACTGGAAAAAGCTGCATTGGCTGCAACACTAAAATGCGGACGCCTGGTTCACCGACGGATCAGGAGCGAATGAATATTTTGGGGCTGGCGTTTTGCGATCTCAAAACCAACCACAGAATCAGCATTCCTTTTGGACAACAAGCCACGGTTTTTCAAGCTGAAGTGTTCGCCATATTGGAATGCATAAAACTCCAAAATCAACTGGACGTAAAGAATAGAAGAATCCTCATTTGCTCTGACAGCAGATCAGCCTTGAATACTCTTGCCAAACCCATCACAGAATCTTCTGTGGTTTGGGACTGTGAACAAGAGATCAATAAATTGGGAAAAGCCAACAAGATCACACTGATGTGGTTATCTGGCCACCAAGGTATACCCGGCAACGAAGAGGCCGACAGACTGGCAAAACTGGGCACACTGGAATGTCCGGCGAAGCCAGTAGTTAGGGCCCCCTTCGCCATGGGCAATAAATCATCAGGGACTGATGATATCTTGGACTGATGATCTATAGTCCAACAGTTTTTATTTAATGTCTGTAGTTTTGTCACTAAATTATTTGCTTCAGACAACATCAGGTTATTTGCTTCTAAAGTTAATTTTAGTATTTCTATTATCCACCAGTTATTTATTTAACCGTCAAACTCAAACCCTTGGACATAGAGAGCTGAAATTTCGCACAGAGGTTGTCTTCATTATGTAGACAAGGATTTTAAGAAATTCTCACGGGATAGGGAAAAAAGAGAATTTTTATTTTCGCATAAATGTTGTTGTATTTCCGTAACTATAAATATTGGAGATTTGAATTTGGCATTTAAAAAGTGTTTTCAGGATTTTTCGAAATTCCCTAGGATAGAGAAATAAATTCGGGATAGGGAATAAAGGGGATTTCTATTTTCACTTTAAAGTTGCCTTATTACCGTAACTATAATTATATTAGAGACTTGAAATTTGTAATATACGAGTAAGTAGGTGATTATAATCGCTAATAAATATTTTCAAGATTTTTCGAAATTTCCCTGGGATAGGAAATAAAGAAGATTTGTATTTTCGTTGCCTTATTTCTTATTTATATGACTATAAATATATTAGACATGTGGTTGCAATCACTAATAACTATTTTCATGATTTTTCGAATATACCCCGGTATAAAAAATAAAGAGGATTTATATTTTCGCTTTAAAGTTACCCTATTCCGTAACTTTAATATATTAGGGTGTATACTTTACCTACAATAACCTATCAGAGAGAATAAACCGGCCGCCTCAGACAACGCTACTAGTAGCTTTTTTGGAAATCTCAAAAACAGACGCTGGGAATCTCGAAAACAATACGCTGCTGTACTCTGAAGTCCCTTCTAACTTTGTCTGGAACATTAAAAGAAAATCTAGGAGGAAAAAGGGGAAAGTTATAAAGGGCTTGCCAAGAGTGAAAAAAGAGCATGCTCTCGGTAAGGTATATACGATTCATTCAAACAATATTGAGTGCTAGCACCTACGTCTGCTGCTTCATGGAGTTAGAAGGCCAACATCCTTGAGGCTTTAAATACCGTGAATGGTATCCTCCATCCAACATTTCATTCTGTGTGCAAGGCCATTATTGGGACATTAATTTAGATAAGTTGCATTGTGGGATTCTACTTTGAAGCTGCGAGAGTTATTTACAATAATGTTAGTTTTTTGTCAACTCTCTGATCCTTTAAGCCTTTGGGAAAAATACAAAGACAGTCTCTCGGATGACATCAAACCGCAACTGGAGAGAGAGTTGGAAGATAGTGCGCCGCTGCTCACTGACGAGGTGCACAACAGATGCTTGATATTAATCGAGGATGCAATGTTAGCTCCAGCAGGAAAAACTTTGTACAATACGATTGCCTCAACCAAAAAAATCTGCAACAACTTTGGGTAATGGAAAATATCCGAAGGAGACCAATTATGACCCTTGTGCCCTGGGAGAGATGGTGTCGTATAATAAGGAGTTACTGACGGATTAACAGCTTTACATTTATCAGCAGATCCTTGACAATATTGAGAAATGAATTAAAGAAATCTTTTTCCTGGATGCTCTTTGGTAGCACTGGAAAAACCTTTCTTATCAATATGCTATTGGCGAAAGTAATGAGTAATCATGCCATCGCTTTAGCTATGGCATCGTCAGCAACACTGTTGGAGGGAGGCAAGACAGCTCACGCTGCCTTCAAGCTAGCGCTAAATCTCATCCATGTCGAAATTCTACTCTGCATCATTTCAAAGCAGAGTAATGCGGCTGAAGTGCTGCACGACTGTAAACTTATCGTTTGGGTCGAAAGCATAATGTCTCTTAAAGGGGGTTTCGAAGCATCGAACAGAACTCTAAAAGATATCAGAGGAATGATGACAAGATGGGTGGAGTCCCATGTTGTTAGCTGGAGAGTTCTGTCAGACCGTTAGGACTTTCGTCTGCTGTATTTATACCCCCAGGAGACATTTCGCTTCTATAAGGGTGTTCATTGACTGCTTCACAGAATCGTTGGTTACATTACTTGATACCCTGATGATGATTTTCACATTATAGGGGATGTTTGCCTTCAATTCGATAGCAGACTAATGAATCAACTCTCAGAGTGGTCTGTTAGACTCAAAAAGCTCAATATTTGTTGACAGTATCGCCTTCACAGGTATTGCGCAATAAAACGGAGTAGTAAATAGTAGAATCTTAGATATTTTGCTCTGCGATACCGACGTTACAATCGATAGTCCTTTTGTCATGGAAAACAATCATCATCCTGCACTGTCTGTAGACCTGGAACTCTGCATGACCATACCTCTCTGAGAGCCTACTCGATCCTTTAGATTATCGTATATAGCTGTCTATGAAATAATAAATACTTTTATTTCTGACAATGACTGGCCTATTATCCTCACGTAATGTAGACGATGATGCTATAGCCAATTTTTATTTAGTTATAAACGAAGCTGTCGACTAACTTGTTTCTAGCCACTCGCCCAAAACGCCATCACACCCTAAATGGTTTTCCGCTACCCTATTTATTCTGTAATTCATGAACCATCTTCAATTTTATTTGAATAGACGCGTGCCCTTTTGACCGAGTTTCAAATTCACCGGCAGTCAAATCACACGGATAGTCGCACCGGTACCGAAAGAGAGATATTAGAGGTACGTCAGGTCACCCCATCCTATTTATCACATTCTCAGGTTTATGCCTGGAATACCTTGAAATTCAGGAGCTTAAAAAATCTGGACTATTTTGATATATCGCCCTGAAATTTAAAGTTAATGCTCGCGGTCTCGTACACCTCTAAAAAGTGATTTACGCGATCTACATTTACGTGCTCGCTACAATGGCTAGTATTAAGTTTTTTTGTGCCTAATTCAGGATCTAACAATTCAGGATTTTGGTATTCTTTTTCATAGGTCCTAGTGGAACTTTCTTATACAGATATTGTCAGCTTCCAAAAATGACGTTAGGCAAAGTTTAGGCACGTTTTCGTATCCCGTTTCTGCCCTGGCATGGTGGATGAGGCTAAAAAAGCTTCACCGGGATTATTTTAAGAACGGTGGAAAATTGAACAGTATAAATTGACAATATTGTAATTCGAAGGGTTTAATACGTTTTTGTAAACTTTTTATATGCTTTAATACATTTTGTAAAATTTTATATGCACTTTGCTGCAATTTACACTAAAATAACGAAAAGCACAGAGAAATTCTTGACATACATGGCGAAGTAAGTAGGTAGGCTGCGGCCTCGCGGAGCTGTAAAATTTAACACCGATTAGGAACGACCATAGATAAAACTTGAAAATCCAATAATTAAGACACGTCTAGATTCTAGATTTAATGAACGGAATCACAAAAAAAAGAATAGTTTTAATTTCTAAAATGTTAAAACCAACCAGAATTGGGCTTGCCAGAAACAGAATTTGGGCCATTATATCTTCAGTCGGTCGAAACGAGGTTGATTTAATGTTGAGCCCATTGCCCCGTAATTATTTCACTGTTACTTGATAAATGGTAGTTGGAGCCAGATTTATATTGCTTAATTTGAAATGGTTAAAAAAAATCCGACGCTCTTCTGTCGCAGAATGAATTCGCGTCAGAATCAATAAAACTACGCGTCACAAAACATTTACTGCTTATATTTACTATGTACATATATGTGACCATTCATGATGGGCCGGTGCAGGGTGGGCCGGGACGTGCATGTCGACTGCAAATATCTATCCCTCACCGACCTGTATAGTCGACGCGGGCATGTGTATGCACGTGGCGGTATGTGAAGAGTATGTAATCACAAGAGAGGACTTGTTTTAAATCCTAAACGGACCAGTATAAAGAACCGTACAAGTTAGGAGATCCCATATATCTATTAAACTAAGAATCAAAGTATGGAATTCAAAATAAACTTTTCTATCTTTTCGCATATTCGTAAAGAGCACTTTTATAATTAACATCCCTCCTTAAGTGCCATTCCACTTCACGTGGCTTATTCCTTTTATTACAGGCTTCCCATATGACATATTTTTATTTCAGATTTATACGTCGAAAATACATATGTAAAATTAAAAAAAAAACAAAATAGGGTTTCGTGAATCTTGGCATTTACTATATTTATATGTATTATAATGCGTTAATGTGCCAGGTGTTTACACAGCGGTGTGAGCGTGGAATGGTTTCCGTAACCGCTACGAAGATTCAATTTATTACAGCCGGTTCTTGTTACAGAAATCCGAATATTTTCAGCGGAACAACAATGCCAGACATAAATAGAATTACCAACAATAAAACAGAACCCAATACGGCTGCAAGCCATAAAGGAATCCCTCGTCGATCATAAAAGCTGAAGGCATACCAGGGCCAGACGGCGAACCAATAATAGAGAAAGTAGCACTTTTGGAGATACACATGTAGGGATGTTATGCTGCTGAAGGTTGAAATTGTTGAGTCGGCAGGATTAAAATGGACTATTTAAGGTGGCAGCATACTAGCATAAACATAAATAAATGAAACATGTCAAAAAATAATACTCAAAAATAATCGATGAAAAATCAGAATATATTATCTCATTACTAGCTTTGATTTAAGTTCCAGATGCAGAAAAGTAAATGTTCCGAAATCTTTGAATTTTCATTCCTTATTGGCCTTTGGCACTTGACTGCTTCGTGCATGAAAGGAATTACTCTGGGCTGTGAAAAGATAAACAACAAAATATAGAGAAAACATTATTAAAAATGTCTGAACAAAATTATTACATGAGAAGATTTCAAAATTAAATTTACTCGTACATTGAAGTGAGAAGTGAGAGTTCTTGGATAATCAATCTAACATTGATAGATTCTAGAATACTTAGATATTAATGTACATGACAAATCTTCCGATTCTTATTTATTAGAGAGGAGGAGTGGTTGTTATTTCGAAGAAACCGGAGATGAAACGTCTAAAGACTGATTACACAAAAGGGTCTGTAAGGAAGCTGAATATAGGGTGTGCAATTAATCGCTCGAATTGTTCCTTTAGACGGGAAAAACAAGGATGAAAAGTTTTCGTCTTTAGCCGATTCCGTTGCGCCGTGATTCTTCATCGCGACTTGCAGACAGAAATGGTACATCATAACTAATTGCGGGGCAGAGCATATATATGTGTGTGTGTGT
>JAOPUG010000276.1:26442808-26457516 GCA_027564375.1 Micropterix facetella | reverse complement strand
GTTCACCGGGTTGGTCCCTCTTCTAGGAGGCTCCTGAATAGGAGCTGCTCCGCGAGCATGGGCCGGCCAAAAACACAACGGCCTTTATGGCCCACCTCCACGTAGCCATTCGTGGCCTAGTGAAGGTATTAGAAGGAATTTGAGAATTGGTACAGTTGTTCTTAGCCTTAATATCTAAAATATCAAAAGTCTCCATAAATCCTGGCTTTGCTCGAGCCGTTATCGTAATGGCGGTGTATTTTCAGATTTTCTAGAGTAAGTCCTGACACACTATTTTGTAAAAGTGAAAAGCAAATTGCTCTGCATGTGAATAGCAATACGTTGCCCACGTATATTATTTTATTCTTAGATTTAAAATAAAATAGTTACAAAGAAATGTCTAATAATATGTAAAACAAGGTACTGAAACTGTCATCAACGCAAAGCCGAAATTAGTCGATATAAAAATAGTGACTCGACATTTTAGAATTAAGCACGTTACACTCGTAGTATAAACGCCAAGAAACTTGGGAATTTGAAAAATTCATCCCCTAAGGGGTAAAGGAGAAATCTACGTGTATTTACAAACACTTCAAGTAGGCAACTCAAAACAGAAAAGCCTATACAAAAAAAAAGATATACATACATTCTTTACTCAGTTTATCTTGTAGAATAATCTCCCATAGTATTAACCATGGTACAAAATCAACGTAACCTAACCAAACTATTAGCGACAAAAAAACTGAAATTAGTAACAAATATCCACAATAGTTTGGTTCTGCAACCAGAACAATACGAAGAACGCCCACAGGAGTGGGCAGTGAAATGGCTACAAGGGACTGTGCAGCCCACAGTTAGGCGACAATGCGATTGTTTTTTTTTTCGAATTGCGTCGCTCTTTTTATATGGGAATATTTTATAAAATCAATACATTTCTACAAAGCGGTTCTCCCTGATAGTTACTCAGCAATTGTAGAAATAATGTTAAATATATATAACAAATACATAACATTTGTTGAATTTATCAATAGGTACAAGTGTTCTGTTCACGTACAATATCCATAAAAAACAAAATCGTTGCTATGAATTAATGCAAAGTTACCGCCTTTTGTACATTAATTTAAGTGGGTAGCAATACCCCTTGCACAGCTAGACTTATTTTGGCCGGCTGCAAGGCGGCTTTAGATCAAGGACGGTATACTTACCGCCATGACAAAATCCTTGCTGTTATTTTCCAGGTAATTAGCCTCTCAGTAGCTCGTGCCAACAAGTGTCTTACAGTACCCACCAAACCACCAATACAGTTTGTGCGGGATGGCTCTAAAGGCCAAAAACATTCTACTACAAAACCTTTTTCAATAATAGAGAAGGCTTCAGATTGGATTCTGGAGGTTGATTCGGGCTCCAAACAGTATCATTTCTAGGAAAATCTCGAATGCACAGCCGTCCGTCCAGATATAACTCATTACTCCCTATCTCGGAAGAGGCCCTTATCATAGAATTAACTGTTCAATGGGAACAAAATACCCCAAAACCTACGAATACAAATTAAATAAATATTATGATCTCGCAAATACCGTCACTAGGAATGGCTTCACTCTTCACCTTCACGCGGTGGAAGTAGGCGCTCGTGGCCTCCCAGCCAAATCTCTATTTCACCTATTTAAGGATCTTGGTTTCTCCAGGTAAATAATTAACTCATTCCTAGAAAAAATATTATAGCTTCGAAGGGGGAGTGAATGGGTGGTAAGGTGACCGCTCACATGTAGCAAGACAGCTGTCCTAACCCTACCACAGCTGATCGTTAGTCCGGAGTCCACCGCTCACCAACCAGAAGTGTAACAATATTATTATGATGGGCCCGACTCCATGGTAGTTCCGGGAGTCGGAGAATTCCATGGTAGTTTCGTTTGTACTCACTGATCCGCTGATTATTCATTCAATAATATGAAGACTCCAAGAGACTATTAAAACTCGGGTTACTAGCACGACGTCATATAACATATCTACCCAAAATATCGTAGCCCACAAATCCGGAAATAGCGAATACCTACGTCTCTCCGCCATGACACAGCCGAATAAACCGCTAATTAAAACCGACCACATATGGCAACATATCTTATTTTTATCTCCTGCGTTTGGCTCCGAAAAGGATATAATAAATCTGGAGGAACTTTTATTCCGAAACATTAAAATTCATTTAACGAGTCGCACCGCTCTCCAACGAGAGGATAATAAAATGAAAGGATCCTCGTCGAAATTGGCTCGTAAACCAATATAGGTTTATTACAATCGTTTACAACAAAACATTTAACAGGACTCACCGACCGTGTATTTCGGACATACGAGGGAGTACGTAACCAGGGAGGGGCAGTAATTTAACGCCGTTTATTAATTGATCCCATTACAGCAGCGTTTGCATATACCGATTGCATAGTGTTTTTTAAGAATAAATAAATTGGTTAGAAGTTAAAAATGTCTTTTGGAACGAAAAAAAGTTTATATGTTAAAACACCTTACAGCTACCCCCCCCCCCCCAATTTAATGAATTTCAAGTACTTGTATTATATATACAATTATATATGCGAACAATAGTACTTTACTACCACAGACATGACCTGGTGACTAAGAATATGTCTACGCACAAGTACGATATCAGACCTTAATCAGCAAAAAATGCAGCATATGGTCATTGCATTTCACTCGCCGAGAATTTACGATATGTTCATGTTTGAGGTGGGACGAAATGCATTGAATTAATTGATATCAATATCGATAACCGTGCTGAAGAAAGAAGACGGTGGTACCTTGGCTACTACATAAAGGTAGAGAAGAATGTGAGAGTCTACTAAAGGTCATTGTTTAAACATTCAAGGTGCTTTAAAAGTTGTAACTATATTATCTACTGCTATCGATCTTCTTAAATTTTTTGGATTTTTTTATTTAATCATAATTATCTAGTTAACATGTCACCCATTGTATTTATTCCATTATTATTAATTTGAATACTATTATTGTCATTTTTAATATTTGCTTTTAATTATTATTTATATTTTAACTGTACATGCAGTAATATATTAGTATAATGGTATTATATATTTATTAATAATATTATATTTCTAATAAATATCTATTAATTTATAATATTACTATTATATGAAATCGAAGACTATCGCGGTTGTCTGACATTATAAATAAGATTTCTGTCTGACATTATAAACGAATTTACTATATTTTAAATCAATCGACGAAGTAGCAATGTGACTTCCGTATAGCTGATAGTTAGCGACTTATACATAGAATATTTTGAGAAATTACCCATCAAAACCTTAACCCATTCTCTGGAATCGCTACGTGGATGACACTTTCTGCATCCTGAAGGGTAATATACAAACAGTGGAAGAATTCCTGGCTCGTCATTTCGCCTTGGCACCTAAAAATCAGATTCAACTATGTAGTAGAAAAGGACGGCTCTCTAGATTTTTTGGATGTCAAACTGACAATACTTTCGGATATCGAAAGCCGATACAAACAGACAGATATTTGCATTCCAGCTCACACCATCACTCCTACCATCTACACGCAGTACAAACATCGCTCGTGAATCGAGCACGCGATCTATGCGACGCTGAGCATTTTCCGCAGGAGATGGAACATGGAAAATTGGTTACGGAAAATATCACGAGACACGCATACGATCCAATACAGCCGAAACTCAGAAACTGAGCAAATCAGGAGCATTATTACCATACGTAAAGGGCGTGACAAATCGAATAAGTAAGATTCTAAACATATTCAATATAAAAACGATCTTCAAACCGACTCAAATATAGCTCGATCTCTGAGGCCTGTAAAGGATGTAACACCACTGCAAACTCCGGGCGTATAAAGTCGAATGCAGCTGTGGGTTAGACTACGATGGCCAAACGAAACGGCCCAAGGCCACTCGACTGATGAAATACATCAAAGCTGTTAAAAACGTTCAGCGAGAAAAATCGGCGATCTGCGAACATATATTGGATAGCGAAACTAACCACTAGGTGCAGTTACAAAATCCCATCGTTCTATCCAAAGAACAGTTTTAGTTTCCCCGCATGATCCGGGAAGCCTTTGAAATAAGAAGAACCCCGAACTTCAATAGAAACGACGGTTTCAAACTCTCTACTACGTTGAACCCTCTTCTTAAAATGTTCTCAATGCCCATCGCCGAGCGCAAGAAGGTAACAAGATACAGTGAGTGATGTGTGTACGAGAGATTTTCAAAATTCGTACGCATCGAACCCGTTACCCTACCACCGTTACAATCTGCGCAGTAACAGCAGCAGTTTTCCGCCTACCCGCAGAACAACGGATGAGGATTGACCGCACTTCAGTCTACACTGCACAGCGGCGGTTGCAACATCGCCGAAACGTCGGGTGTTATAAACTTCCCGCGTTAAATTCGTTTTATCTTATATATAATTACTATTATATGATCAATATTATATATTTAAAGATACGGCTGCTCATGATAACTCTCTTGGATCATCAAACACTAGACTACTGTCTCAGCACAGGCCTAGGCTTAGTAAGGCTGTAAAATCCACATGTACCTGAACCATTTTTTACTCATTAGTTAAGGAATATATTCGGAATTAGCTAAGGTAATGATGTTATATATGGATAAACAATTAAAATAAGGGTTTTTTATTCAACGTAAATACTTTGCAGAACGTTAAGAGACAAAAATATTAAATTCATATTTTATAAAATTAAAGAGGATTCCAACGAATTATATGCACTCAATAAAAATAATAGTCAAAGAACCCCAAATTGCCACTTTTAGGTACTATAATTCACGAGATGCAATCTATTTTTTCAAGTCCGTTGAACAGTATTAAACCAGTTGAGTATACTCGTATGTTACAAGAAGCACAAAGAATAAATTACGGACGAACAGAAAACTAGGTATAATAGAAAAAAAATGTTTTCGTGAATTATATATGTAGCAAGTGAATATGGAAATAAGTTGTATCAACATCAGGATTTTTTATCCTTCAAGTAGTCGTTAGTCTTATAGAATGATTTTTTTCCAATATAGGTATATAATTCGATGCTTTAATAGTTTTAATTGAAGCTATTAAAATTCCCGAATAATTCAATTACCGAATTATGCCAAGCTGTATACCTTTTGGCATAAATTAAATTTATGCCTATTTTAATCATAATATGGGAATGGATAGCTTATTTCTCTTTTTGATAATTATATTATGGCGTTAAAAGACTTCAATTAACGATTAAAGATTTTATGGATATACAGTATATTTGCAAATATAAATTAACTAGCACCAGTGAACCTATCCTATCAGCAGCAATAACTTATAACAGAATTCCATAAGACATTATACTATAAAAATAGTTGTAGTAAACTAGTCAGTTGTATGATTTTCCATACACATCAAGCTGCAGTGTTAAATGTTTTAAATTAGATACACGGGGATCCCATAGAGTCTAGTTATTTCCAAAAAAAACATAGTGAACTATATCTGTAAATTCTAATATATTATTTTCTAATGTTGATTTCATTTCAACCTGTCTCATACTGGGAAGGAAAAAATATGCATTTCGTTTTCTTAGAATTTAGAACTAAATTGGTAATAGTGAACCAATCTAACACAAGAGACAGAGCTCTGTTTATGTCGTCTAAGTTATCTTTTTAACGAGCAATTTCAAAAATTAAAGAGATATCATCAGTTAACAAAACTACATCTGACTTATTTTGTGTTGTATATATCACATATTTAATATGTTTTATGAAATGCTACACTGAAGTCATAAGAATACCGTTATATCTTAAAACATTCCAAAAATATAATTGATATTTTTATGTCACCTCGGCGGTCATGCTTTGTGTCGTTAATTGGTCATTTCGCCAGTGATTTATTTACCCAGCCCTCTTAATAGCAATTTAAATGGCCAATTGGAAGAACTGACAACTGACCAACGCCACAATTTGCCCCCTCTTGAAACGCACTCGAAGGACTTATTGTGAATTGGATAATATATCATGAAGTTTGCAGTGACTCATTGGTTATGCATGTAGGGCATTATAGAGGTTGAATATGCCGTGTATTTTAAAGCTTCATCTACTTTCCTCTGTTGCGTTCTCCGTCTGCTCATCAGCTTGTATTTACTCGTATTTAAATCTAGAACCATATATATTTTTAACCCATAGTATACTTTTTTCCATACCTATTTCCAAGGGTACTGATAAGGTAGAGTATAATTCTATCAGTGGTTGCATTCTATAATTATTTTTTATCGTTAAAAAATGAAAAACTAACTCAATAATCCATTAAATAGATAATCATTGCATAAATATTTATAAAATATAAATCAAAGAAACTAAAATGAAATTAGTAACAAATAGTGACAAATGAAACCACTAATAACCACTTTTTTTAAGGTATTCCAAGAAAGAAACATACATACATTATTTATACGATAATCAGTTACGCTGACAAAGTTGTATAAATTATCTACCTATAACACTAACAATAACGCTATACACATGCTATGTATAAAAAGAGTAGCTGATTATGAGATATACTGATATGAATAACATCGCGGCAAAATTTTCTTCTAAAATAAGGTTACTTTCGTGTTTGATTATGTACAGTAGGTACATCTCATTGCAAAAATCATCGAAGCTGACCTCTGGTGGCATTTTTCGATCTCGTATATTTGATATTTCGCAGCTGTCAACAAGATTGGTTGCCACATTACTGGTGTTATTTTACGTAATTACTGATAGAAATATTCATGTGTAAAACATAAAATCGATTTTTAGCGAGAATAAAAATTAACGAGAGTTAAAATAGTACAATTGTTGACTGTTGTTCAGTTTGTCATCGCTAGCAATTGTGTCGAAAGGTATGCCAAAACATTCTTCTCTACGGATAAAACCCCTCTTCACTAGTTCCATAAAACGTACACAAAAATGGACAACTAATTATTAAACGTATGAAAGACGCAAGTAAGTACAAAATTTAAGCAAGGAAGTACGCTCTCTCATCCGCAAATGTATACTACGAGTATAATGCCGTCAGTGTCAATATTATTTCCTTTCTCAAATAAATGCATCTGATGATGATGGTATGTTTGCAAGTATAAGAGCATATAAGATATGGACTCAGTTCATAAGTCCATATAAAATATGGAATATGGAAGAAGTAGATTGTGACCTGGTCTTTGATGTCTGCATAGAATGACTGTACTGCCTCTGGTGTAGTGCCGTATGACCGCTTTATCTTTGTAAGACGATTTAGGAGATGGGTTTCAGGGGAGGAAGAAAAACGTGCTCCGTGGAAACTCTTAATATACGCCTCAAGCTCCACCATAGGCCGGCCACAAATACAAATTTGGCATCTCGTTCAAAGACACAGGTTCTGATGGATTATCGTGAGATAATCGATGATGTTCGGATGTGATTACGCTGCCATCTCGTGAACGGCCGCTGTGGCGCGTTTGGAGATAATCTATGATTAATCTGTTATTTCTAGATTTTTTAACGGCATAATTTATTATTTTTTGGAACTGGTATTATATTGTACCCTTACTTGAGTACATTAAAATACGCAACCCTCCCACCCCCTCCGTGCGACGTTTTACCCCCCACATGGTAGGCTGAAATAGCCAATGAGTATATTAATCCCATAAAATAAGCTACAAGTAAGGTTTTACACTCATTTTGATACAAGTTATAGTTTCTGAGCAATGATGCCACAAAATTGGGTAAAAACGGTGATGAACAAAATTGTAATGACAAATTGAAAAATTTTAAGCAACCAATATTACACATAATCAAATTTAACATCAGCATCATATTCTACAGTTTTATTGAAGCAACTAAGACCTTGACATCCACTGCACATTGTGGATGTCAAGGTCTTAGTAATCCAGCTCTGACAATCACATCTTTTTCCGCAGCCCTTGTTGCAGCCACACGATATAATCTTCGGAATTGATTCTGGTGCTGGTGATTTTGTATCATCATATGGCTGATAAAAAATCATTTAAAAAAATCCATCCCCAGTTTTCTAGGCTCAACACATCTCCGCGCCATGTTTGCACCTGATTAAAAGGGCGCCTTAAATGTTGACGAGCTGGGGCTGAAATTAGTACTTTGACAAAATAACAGCACTGTATGCTTGACCAGCATTTTTATTAAATCAAACATATCGTAATTCATTGAGATTTTTTTCCCGTTTACTTCGCTCCATATAATTAAAGGATAAATCTTTCTCCAGCTTCTTCTACTTGATCGTAGTTGGAATCCGCATTGTTAAATACGTCAATAAAATCTTGTAAAACGATTTGTTTGTTAAAAAACTTTACGGATGGAGTTTTATTTTGCCGTAGAATCCCGACGTTGTATCGCAGCCACTAATTATTACACAAAAATGATGAAAAAAAGAATTGATTCTCTGCATATTTTAACTACAACTCCATCAATTATTTTTTGAGTGCTGTACATCTTCTTCTTCATAGTACCTTGAGCTTCATTAAGCATGTATATATTATTGCTTGGAGGAGTTGGGCCTACTAAGAGGACCAATAGATCTATATCTTGCCCCACCACAACGACATTTTCGTTTTCTTTGGTTTTAGCTATTAACGTCCTGGTGAGTAGCTATTAACGTCCTTATACCTTCATGATTCAGTACATGTAGAATTTTCACTATATTCGTCAAACAGCCATAACTTTCTGGCCGTAACATTTTTTAATGAAACATACATAAGCAGTGTACACATCAATGTATATGCCTTCTTTTGGCCAAATCACTCTATGTATCAAAGAACCACTATCCAATACGTATAAACGGTCCATACCAGGTGTGGACTCCATGCCTGGTATATATTACAATTTTTTTGTGTTTCTCATTGCTCCATTTTCTTCAAAGCGTGAAAGAGGAACCGTCAGAGGAAATTAGTGACAAAAATAGGCACGTAAATAACTCGGAGAGTGGATAGTGCACACAATTCTTTGGAACAATTGAGTTGGGTTAACTTTTATTACATCAACAATTGTATTTACTGATATGATAGAATATGTCATAATTTTGACTGTATGGACACGCTTTAACTTAAGACCTTTGAATTTATTTCCGTCTTTCACAGTGTTTATAGTCACAGAGCGTCGCTGTGATGCGGCTTAACAGTCAAGAGCGGCAACGTCAAAAATTTTGAATAATGCGCGAAAGCGCATCTTTAAAATTGCATTTTTTTAATTCTACTCGATTTTCATTCAACTTTGTGGCATCATTGATCGGAAACTATAATTTGTATCAAAATGAATGTCACAACTTATTTGTAGGTAATTTTATGAAGATTAATTTACTCATTAGTTATTTCATCCTAGCATGTACCATTTTTTTGAAAATTACAGAAAAATATAAAAGAGCAAATTTAATAAGGAAGTGGGGGGAGGTAAAGCGTCGCGCGGGGGTATGGGAGGGTTGCGTATTTTAATGTACTCACCTAACGGTATAATTTAATACTAGTTTCAAAAAATTATAAGTTTTGCCGTTTGGTCCCATATATTGAAATCTGGAATGAACGTAATAGATGTAAGCATCCTTGAGGTCTAACTGATTTACTAATGAGATCCGTATTCCGCTGTTCTGAGGTCACCCATTGTGCGAGGTAACGGTGATGAAGCCATGGCTACTGCAGTCGCGTCCCTCAGGGTGCAGTAGGACTGAAATATAGGGTCTCCAAAGCTCTTAGTGATGTCTGGCTAGGATAAGAAAGCGTTGCATTAATAGTAATACTTACTTGTCAGGGCATTAGCGCCTTTCCGTCATAATAATGCCCATTATTGCTCGGTACGATGGATAACGACACAGGAAAAAGATAGTTATGGTGACTATAGTAATGCCATCTATGGGTATAACCGGTAGACTCGGTGGGACAGTTCAAATATCGTAGTTGCGCAAAGTAAGAGTACAGCAATGGGATATTTTTTTTATTTTTTATGCACCTGCAGAATTTTACTTTTAGTCTCTAATTTTCTGACTATTGATTCCTTAGTTAAATTTTCTTCTAAGTTACATGTGTGTATAGAAACAATTAGAAAATAGCGGTCGATATTACGATAATTGTTTTAACTCTCAAAAATTATGACATCTTATTTTTGAAGGGATAATCCAGGCTGAAAGCAATGAATTTTTTGCAGAATATTGCTATCAATATATAGTTTCTCTGCGTTACGCTAAAATTACATGTTATTTTTGGCTATTTAAACTCACAAAGTAACACCTAAGCCCGACATGTGCCGGGGAGACCTTGAAATTGAAACACCGCGAAGTTTGGAGTGCGAGGAGGCAGCGATATTTCCCATGTTTTTATCCGTTGGAATTTTTAAGAGAATTTTTCATCAAATGGCATTTCAGAGCATTATGAGTTTTAAAGTCAATAGAATCAAAACAATGAATGTTACGACAGTTATTATACAAATTACCTTATGAAGTAACTATTAGTAAAAAACGTATATATAAAAAATTACGAATTGAGAAAAAAAATATTTTTCAAATTTAAAGGAAACCGGAACAAGTGACTTTATTTGGGGAAATAGCTTCAAAAGTGGGACAGATCTGCCGAAAGTGGAACATCAGGTCACGTTAGTTATACCACAGACGCATTCATCAGAATCGCTCTTAAAGATTTTAAGCTGGGGTGTCATGCGAAGAATGGATTATAGTTAATGTGAGTACCTACTGGAAATCAATAAGCATAGTTCATAGTAAACGTCTCGAAGTATGAACACTTGTCTGATGCGACTTCAATTCTGCATATAATCATTTCAAAGAGATTCTGGTTGACATTACAGGAGAACAATTTGACATAAATGCAAGAAGGGAAATTCTGTAGGAAGACCACATGAAAGATTAACTGGCCACATTGTACTATTATATTTACAAAATAAGTGTAGTACCATATCAGTGGTAAGAAACATTTTTGTGATATTGTCATATAAATCTAAGCCAAAAAATAGGATGGTACTTACAAGAAACACGATTGAGCCAATCGTATTCCGCGGCAGCTCAAAACAAATGGAAATGGAATTTTACCGCCTGATAATAAAGCTATAGACTGGTGACGTCAAACATAGTTTTCGACTATAGCATATAATATATTATTATACCTAAGGATACTTCATTACAGGTTTCTGCAACGAGCTCTGGAACTAAAGGTGGATATGTGAGAGTAACCTAATCGCATCAAATGTTTGTGTCATTATGAATACAAGACACAACTCGAGCGGAGCGTCTGGATTCAGACGGGGAGACAAAGGAGAGGAATGCATTGTCCCCAGTAAATTATCCTGGCGGGGAAAATTTCAGAGCCAGGTGTGCAGATGTCGTCTTTCGACGGTGGCGTGTGTTGCCGTTGCTGCCAGACGCCGCCAATAATATTATGCAAGTTACTTTGTACACGTATACTGCCGTATTGCTACGTGCTCCCGCGCCGTTATTGCTGTGTCGATATACAGGATAAGGAGGCAGAAGCGTTCTTAGTGATATATCCCGGATCTAGAATCCGTTTTGAAACAAATCATCGAGCTAAAATACGATCAAAAGTAAGTGGTCACTTCAGCTGCAAGGATTATAAATAGTTAAAACATTCTAATACCTGACTTGCAATGAGGTCAATGCATGTACATATATCTCATCTGCATTTCAATGTTATAAAGTATATACAACAGCGAATAAACAACAACAGCGAACAAGTATATAAAAGAACTAAAAATACATTTAGCAATTTCTAAGAAAATAAGTATTTATTTGAATGATCATATTTAGTGGTTTATTATACAGAAAAAGGTATAACTATATAAATAATTATTTAAATAAAAATTATTTAATAATTTACAACGTTTTTAAAATAGACTAAAAAGTATAAAATAATTTCTCTTAGCCCCATCCAGACAACGAAAAACATGAGGCGCATGCAATAGATAATTAATTGATGCATGAATAGTTCACAGTACACATCTAAGTTACTAGCAAATAGCAATTTGTCAATGGCAATTCAAATTCAATTAGGCACATATTTGGGAAAGCATAACTCTGATCGTGTTGCCTTGGACGATTTACACAAATATGTTTGAGCAAAGTCCAACTGCTTGATTATCCTCATATCTCGACACTTGATATCGTTGATCCTTGGGTTTCTAGTATTAAAAACACACACTTTCTTGAACTTGAACCAAGTGGTAGGTGGCGGTGTCGATCACCACATTCTGATGCGGAAACTTATCGCTCTTTCAAAATCCGTATGAAATATTTGTAGAGCTTTCATAAATTTGTGATGAATTGTGACTGACGAAAACGCGAGACCCAATTGTTACTGACTTAGGTATGAAATGTGAACTATTCATACATCGATTATTTATCTATTGCATGCGCCCCATGTTTTTCGTTGTCTGTATGGGGCTAGGAGAAATTATTTTAACATTTTAGTCCGTTTTAAAAACGTGATAAATAAAAAATATTTTTTATTGAAATAATAATTATTATTTATTAAATATTACATTGTAGGCGATATCCCAATTTAATAAAATTATTCACAAATAAATTGTCAACGTTATTTTGGGTTATCCAGTATAGGTATTCTGCGTTGCTTTGATCGAACTAACGCGATGCATTACATCTGATTAAATTATATATGTAATTGTAGATTATAATATGTACACATACCAGATATAATGAGGAATTAGATAGTGGAAGTATCCATTACTTAGAATGGCGGGAAAGAAAAGTGGTTACAGCTTGCAGCCGCACTGTTAGTGGCCCCAAGATGTTTCAACGAACTTTATCGTTATATCACCCGGAGATGAACGCAGAGACTTGCGGACGAAAACAATCCACGTACCAAGCTCCGCCACTGCCCGATACAGACCAACCCTTACGGCAATGCACTGAGCAAAGACACCCAGCGGGTAACTTCACCCTCTGACTCCCAGATTCAAACGGATTTCTCCATCCTCCCGTCTGGTCACGGGGTCAAAGTCGCTTGCGCGACCTCTAACTGGCGTAATGTACGCGATATTCCGTAACTCGTAAATTCTCACAGATCCAAGGCGTCCTTTACTCGGCATATATCACATGAGATCGCCGAAATTTCCAACGGATCGTTTCTAAGGATAGGTGACACTAGGTCATAATATACCCCCCGAAACATACTGAGCAGCATGGCCGGTAAACCGACCAGTACGACAGCCGCCCAGTTGTGCCCAAAGTATTCCTCCTGATCCGCCGCAGAGCGGTTACACCAGGTTAAGTCCCTCTTCTTGGAGGCTCCCGGATAGAAGCTGCCTCGTGAGTTGGGCCGACTAGCTGACATGAGGGGCAATTTGGCCCAAGCTGCACGGAACCATTAGGAACCTGCAGCCGCATAGTTGAGGTTGTCAACTGCTACGGGCGAACCCGGCCACCCCGGAGCGTTTCAACGATATGTTCGCTATATCACTCCGGAGTGAAACAAAGACTTAGAACGAATACGAATCTAGGTGCCAAGCTTCACCTCAGCCCGCAAGAGGCCAACTCCTTACCGCGAGGCACTGGGAATTTCCAAATCCAGTGGGGATCCTCGTGCCCTTGCTTCCAAATTTAGACGGATTTCTCCATCCACTAGTTTGGTTCCTGGCTCGAAGTCGCTTTCGCAACCTCTACCTAGGGCTCTACGGCAGTCCGTAACTCGGAAAAATCGCGGACACGTGGCGTCCTTTACTTAGCTGTTCACCCAAGATCGGGTGTCAATCGGGTCGTTTCTAATGGTAGACGGCGACAGGTCGACACCTACCACCGCGCCTTAAGCAGCATTATGCTACTAGACTCCTTCGGCTATTTGTGAGTTAAGCAAGGCCGGTAAACCGACCAATACATCAACCGTCCAGGGCCGCCCGAGGTGTTACCCCAGGTCCGACCTCAAAGCGGATTTACCGGATTAGTCCCTCTTCGGGAAGGATAACGTATGGGAGTTGAGCCGTGAATCGGGTCCACCGGTGTAAACAAGATGGTCATATGGCCCGAGCTGCACAAGGCCCCATTAGGCCCCTGCAGCCGCACAGTAAGTCGACTGCAAAAAACAATAACAAAAAGTGAATCCGGTAGAGTAGTTGCATCGAACACTGTGTGTGTATTGTCAGCAGCTGCTTAAGGCTCAGATTTACCGCCTTTATGATTCACTATTTATACCTGGGACATGGCATCTGAATAATTACATTGCATGTTCCATATGTATGCCGATGAAAATCAGATGGATATTCGTTTGATTCATCGACGATATCGGCAACTCAGTGAGGTAAATGCATGAATAGAGACGTAGGAAAAAATCGCCCGCTGGTCCACACTGCACATCTCAAACTAAGTCCAAGGAAGCGTAAAGTCACATTAATCAGGACTAGAATCCAGGTCTTCGAATATAGACATGACAGCTATTCTGTAATAGCCATCGACGGTACTCCACTACAGCTAGAGGATAAAGGTAAAAACCTCGGTTACATATATGGATAAAGGTAAAAACCTCGGTTGCATATATTATGGGATGCTAAAGTGGAAAGTGCAATCAGCAATGCGACCCTAAAAAATACGTTAAAGAGTGGCTCACGACGAAAAGTAGGAGTGAGTGCGAAAAAATGGTAACTCACATCCTGACATAGGCTATGATAACTGCTATAATTATTA
>JAOPUG010000276.1:26419963-26430804 GCA_027564375.1 Micropterix facetella | reverse complement strand
CTTAGGAATAAAAATTGAAAAATTGATAAAAATGGTTTCATTTAAATTACTTATAAAGCCAAAAATGTGCCTCGGTCGCCACGAAATCCTGCTCATTGGTTGTAGAAAAATTATAAATAACCCTTTCCCGGCCAAAATGACTCGTTAGTCACTTTGCATTTCACCTACCGTTAAGATTTGTGTAAAAAAATGACTAAATAAAACACTCCCAGTAATTATTTGGTAGAAATTACGTCATCACTAGGTACCTAATTTGATAAATTTTACATAATTGGACTTCTAATTGCGCAACCTAATTAGATGAAAATTACGTCGATTCAACGTCAAAATCTGCCTAAGTGGGGAATACGTCGACGTTGAATTGACGTCGATTCAACGTAATTTAAATCAATTTTACGAGATTTGTAAGTAAATTCTACCAAAAGTTATCACGTAGCAGTAATCTCGACGTCGAAGCGTCCAAATTATTCTACCTGTAAGTACAAACAAAATCCGCACACTTTCTTTACTTCGTTATTGTGTATTTTCATTATAAGATAATGTGTAATGGATGGATGGATGTTAGAGCATAGATATTTCTTGAAGTGTTTTTATTTTAATTGAACTAAATGAAGCATTGCGGGTGTTAGGGTAGGGTGCTCTAAGTGTGCGCACTTATGGTATAATTTATGATAACATTAAAATAAATATAGTTATAAAAATAAACTTTCTTTATTCATATTAAGCCGTCTTTTATTCGCATGATTGCATACAAAATAAAATAAAATTCAAGCATTTAACGACTAAAATTATAATTTAATCTTTAAAATAGCCTTTTGCGCACTCTTACAATACAGTGCGTTTAAGAGTGCGCCCTTGGAAACCTAAGAGTGCGCATGGGATACCTAGGCACAGAGATCACATATGTACCGACCAACTCCGGAATAACCGGTACATTTTTCATGCCACGACTGAGTACACATTATGCACTCTATCCATTCATCGAATATTGGTTTCTTGTAGACTTCCTTGCGATTTGATCGAGGTGCAACTGACTTTGGTAGAGGGGAAATGTCTATGAAGGTAAGTACAGATTTATTGGGAGTTGATGTCGATCCTGAGGTTGCAGCAGGTGTTTGCAGGTCAACCGCGGTCGATTTAGGGTTTTCAGTAGTCGATAACCCAGAGGTTGTAGCTGATATTTCAGGACTTACAGTTGAAGATCCTGGGGTTATAACTGATTCTAGGGTTTCAACAATCACAGCAGGTATTTTAGGGATGGTAGTAGTAGTGGATACTCCTAACTCTTGTAATGACGTCGTGTGAGAATTTGCTATTGCAGGGTCTTCTTTTTCAGTGATGCCACTAGCCAAAAAATCCGCCTCATCAAATACGTCTTTATTGAACGGACTTATCCCTGTGACTTTGAAACCCTCAACAGCGTTTGTCGCAGTAGCTGCCTTGAAGTAAGCTGGCGTGAATATTGACGCCATTTGATAAACTGTAATTGCTCGCCCAGGGTGGTTAGTCAGCCATTTTTCGCACTCATTAGAGTAGTATTTCTTTAAAAGAGAGAAAAATCTTCTGTCTAGGGGTTGCATTCGATGACTGCTATGAGATGGAAGTGTCAGTGCTACGATATTATTTTTGCTACAGAATTCAACAGCGCCAATGAAGCAGAGTGAGCGGTGGTTGTCTATTATTAACAGAATCGGTTGTTCCTTTGTAGGCTTCGTGTGATCTTTGAAATGAGATAAATAATCAAGAAACAGTTCCTGGTTAATAAAGCTACTATCAGACACCATTCCTACTGAAGAGGGTGGAGATCCATCAAGTAGTTCACTCTTCATCTTTTTCCTAGGGTACCTATATAAACGCAGGAGGAACAAAATGCCCACTCGCACTCATGGCGCATACGACAGTCACGTTTGTACCCCTCTCTGCACTGGATATCTTATTTACACATTTTTTACCTTTCGTGGAAAGCACTTTAGGAAGTTTGTTGGAACCGTTGAAATTCCAGATTCGTCCATGTTATATATAGCATGTGGTGGAAACTCATACTTTGTGAGTATGTTATGGAAGTTGTCGTAGAATCGGCCGCATTGTGTTTGATTAAATCCAATAGCTCTGGCAATGTTGGTCGCAATTGGTTGTCTCAAAGAAATATCTTTATTTCTCTTCAAAAAACCACACAGCCAACCTTTCGCCAGCCATCCGTGATGTATTATCGAATCGATGGGAGATATTATTTTTTTCCACAAATTCAAAAGCCAAAGATCATATGGATTTTGTTGTCAGGCCATAGAACATGTTGTCTAAAGTTTTTATATGATTGGAGACTTCACCCTCCATCTCCTTAGATAAAGTTATATCATATCTGCCAAACGTTATGGATACAGCACCTCTCTTAAGGCGTTTTCTTAGCGTGCATTCTGTCATTCCGAAGGATCGCGCGACTTTTCTCTGACTTTCGCCCCCGCTAATCCTCTTTTTGGCTTCATCCAAGACTGTTTGGGGACACAGCTGAAGTGTTGATTTTCTTTCTCGTGAAGACATTCTAAAGTAATACGCATCTATTACATTTAATTAATTAACATATAGCTAATAAAATGCTCAAGTAAAATCAGCTCATGTTACAAATAATCAGAATCGGGGATAGGTCTGCACATAGATTTGTAAGAGTGCGCGCGCACTCTTACAAACTGTAGGGCTGCGCACACTTACAATCCACCAGCATTGTCATATTTGATGAAAGTGGTGAGATCTCTGTTAAAATAGGTGAATTATTTTGCCGGTGCACTCTTGCTATATTGATTTTACACTATTGATTTCGAAAAAATAGTCCATATCACCACAAACGAATACATTATACACATGTCAAGATGTGAGAATAAATTAGCAAATCATAGATTATTGTGAAAACTCACCTGAAATCCTTCTATACGATTTATTTATGATGCACGGCGCAGAAACGTGCTCTCTCATCACAAATGACACAGGAACTGAGTTAGTGTAATAAGAATGGTGCACACTCTTATCGCCCGAGCATTCTTAGAGCACTCTACCCTACACGCGTGAGAAAGAGCAGGGAATTAAATTTTGTCGTAAAAGTTAATGATTTTGATTTTAAAAAACATCAAATCCTTGGTAATAATAAATTGTATATAAAAATATGAATAGAAATTAGACAAAATAAAAAAATCATTGTGACTAAAAAGTAAACTAACCTAGGTAATTTTAGAATAAATAGTTAGAAATTACGCAATTTCTACCATAAAGATAACCTTAGAAGTGAATATTACTTGAATGTAGAATTATTAGTCGAATTTACGTCATTTATACCTAAATTAGATAATTTTGACTTTAAATCAGTTAACTCAACCTAAAATGTTACCTACCTGAACTTTAATGATTCGGTCTCATCCTCCAAACAACCATCGCAACGTCTCCGATGCTCCATCCTTCGTGTATTATTCTACGCCAAGGATCAAGCTCTCTTTTTCCACATCGCACCCGACAAACGGATGCGTGCGACACTGCCATTATTCTGCATAGGTACACGATTCGGCACATGCTTCTGCGAGACTGCGCTCGTGTGCACACATTCTCACACATACAGTCGCGCCTGTCTACCTTTTTATCAAGCGGAGAGCATAAAGAAGATGGCGCGCAGCGCGGCGCGTCTGGTGAAAAACGAAACAGCGGAAAAAGAACGAACTAAGTTCGAAAAAACGGACCAGTCTTTGCCTGATGCTTTTTTAATCGCGATGTCGCTTTATCATGCGCCGCGGCACTGTCTCCGTCCCTCTCTGGCTGTATTACGTCCGTCAACCGCGGTATGCCGTTGTTCTGCTCGCACTTTCGCACACACTGCACTTCCATGCACCTCAATTACCCTCATTACCATTAGGGGAAATCATTATACCGCGCGTATTTAATAGCTTATTTCTTAGGAGTTCCTCGAAAGCACAACTGGATTAATTATTTGAGAGCATTTATGAGATGGTATGTTAGGCATTGCATTTAATTAGCGGTCAGCAACCTATTAAAAGGGACTCATTTTAAAACGGACCACGCCATTAAAAAATAGAATCTAATCTAAATAGAACCTAAGTTTCCGTCCGTTAAATATATTTACGGTTCTGGCTGACAGCCAAGATTTCTTCAATTGCAGCATATTAGGACATAATTTCGCAGTATTTTTTTAAATCTTAGTAGATAAAATCAGCCGTTGTTATAAATGCTTCTTTTGTGAGGTTAGCATTAGTTTATAGTTGGTGCAAAACTGCGTGGCACTTTTAAACTTCCTGGGACGAAAAGATCTGGATAGTTCTGAGATGGATTCCCGGTCATACAAGGACCTAATGGAGTGAATAAGCCGACTAACTTGTAAATGCTGGAGCAAAAGGAACGCTATACGTTCCTGAACCATGCTGTGGCGTACCAAAAGGCCTAGCAAATCTAATTCTCAAAAACCCTGTTTAGAACAATCATTTAACCACTGTAACAGCATACCAGGCCTGAATCATTTTAAAACGTTAATCATAGCTTACGACCGTAAGACCGCCGACGAGTAGAAACAACTTATGTATCCTGATAAAAACGCTCACAAGACGCTGTGGCCTAAATAACATATGTTCAACCGCAACCTCCGGGACACTAGAGTGTGCAGGACACGTGAATCTAGTACAGCGATGCGTAAAAGAAACATCCACCTGGGTAACTAGTACCTACAACCTGAAGAGGTAAAACAATCAAGCGCTAAAAGTTTATTGCGGTTCTTAACTGACGCGAATTTAAGCTAAGCTCGGAAATATAGTAAGTAGGTGGCGATCACAATAGATCAGAGATGGTCGTAGTGATACATGGTTCAAAAAACCTTAGAAAGGCCCTAACGCATTGGAAAAAAAAGGGATGGCTTTGCTATCCACAGATGGCTTTTATTTCTATGCCAACATATGGGACACTTTCTATAAGGCAATATTAGCACTTTTGACGGGAGCCTTTTATAGTATTTCCAAATCATCTATTTCTATAATGATACTAGAAGTGTGCTTGGCAAATAATGAAATATCGAAATACTGTATTAAGGTAAGTAATTTTTATGTTGTTTATTTTATGTATGTTTATACAATTTTTTATTTAACATATGGTAGGTAGGCAAAAAACATTAATTTTCTTATTAGTTATTTAAATTATCAATATTAGGTAATTTGTCTTACATCTGTGATGCCACGCACATACCAAACATATCAAAATCGTTTTCTACTCTTTCATTAAAACTACTATTCACTTCTTTCATCTCGGCTATAATATAAGCCATCTGTGATAATTTGCTCCGCTTCGATCTTGGTGCGTGTAGATTCGGCGGCGGTAGTTCCGGAGGAGAAAGTTCATTTTCTGGCGGCGGTAGATCATTTTGTGGCGGTGACAGTTCATTTCTGTAGTTGGGGCTTCCAACAAGGGTCGAGCCGGTGCTGTGTTATTAGTATTTTCATTAGTGAAGTTATCCTGTAATGAAGAAAAATGTTACTTAATAAAGTTTTGTTTTTAGGTGCCAAATACAGAACAAAAATGTGGAAAAAATTGAAGTGGGATTCTGAACAAAATGGTATTTATCTTTCTGCTATGGTGCAATTGATGGGAAGCAGGTTGAAGTTAAAGTTCCAATAAATATCGGCAGTGAATTTTTTAATTACAAGAAATCAAATTGTATTGTATTTTTGGATAATGCTGACGATAACTATTATTGTTCATACATTGATGTAGGTGCGAATGGTAGTGGATCCGATGGCGGTGTTTTCAAAAATTGTTCAATTTACCAAGCCCTGAAAATTGGTACGTCATTACCCAAAAACTGAGACATTGTTGGTGACGCAGCGTTGCCGCTGAAATCCTATGAGGCCTTATCCAGGAGATAACCTCAGTGTTGATACAAAAGTATTTAATTACAGATTGTCACGGGCAAGAAGGATTATAGGAAATGTTTTTGGCATTTTCGTAAGCAAATTTCGTGTGTTTGAGAAGTCAATTCCCATGATATTAAATACAGCAGACGCCATCGTCTGAGCAGCTTGAACGTGTCATAAATTGGCTACGAAGAAAATCACTCACCTATATCACAGCAATTTATGTCGATAGAGAGGACCATGAAGGGAAATTCATACCTGTTGCATGGAGATAAAAAATAACTGCACAGGATTCTATTTCAAATCAAGTTAGTGATCATTCTCCCAATGCTGCTAAAGAAAAAGAGATATCTACAGAGAAAAAGAGATATCTACGGCATATCATGAATGCCGGAAGTTTGTCATGTCAGAATACATTACGAGAAATAAATAATGTCAACTTAACGAGCAAATGAGCAAAAACCTTGTATACTTACGTAGGTATTTATATTATTGTAATAATTATAAAAATAATAATAGGAAAAGTAGCGACATACGTAGCAACTTTGGCCCGTCCCGTGATTGGTAACCCCTGATTTATCCAAAATGGTCTAAAACCTATTACAAGTTTCTCTCGTCACCACGATTCCAAAAATACCCATATACGCTATGCTTGCTTTATCTATTGGCCAGATCCTACTCCAGGACAAGTAAACCAGGATACATCTACAGCAGGACCTGCGGGACTCGGATCGGATTTGCTGCCGGGTGGTGCCTGCGGTCACCTAGAGAGGCTGCATACCAAATTTATTAAAGATCGGTCCACGGGGAATCTTCGGACATATGGGAAAACACACAAATGCACAGCATGCATCAGATTATAAATGGCCCTTCCTACGTAATACCACCGACGGGCCAAAAAAAAAACTTCTTTGTTTTTTTTATTGCTACATCCTTTATAAATTCGTGTAGTTCCGTGAACTTTTTCTTTCTTGGTACATACATGTCATTTCCTCCGGCCCTAGATCTTTAGGATTGTTTGATTTTCTCATATTCTAAGTACTAAATGGAACTCAAGGATTTCACTTTATTTTTTACCGTCGCCTGCAGTTAACCCTTCAACATTCATTTGAACGCAATTTATTTGTATTGTTGTACACCGCATATCCTTATTACGGTAAGCTTGAGATTGAAAGTTCCATAGACATTTTTCTTGTCTATATAATTGCACAAACTTGATATCTTCCTCATTAGACCACTTTTTAGACGATATTAAATCCAATCAAATCAAGTAATTTTATTATCTTAAAAACGTATGCATAGTTGTGTAGGTACACATTAAATCATTGCTGATACCTTTAAATTCTTACAAAATTAAATTCTATATTCTGTTGCCAAACAAATGAATAATATATATTATTCATAAGGATTAAAATACATAGATAATATATTGTTAAACAATTCGAATCTCACCACACTTGATATAGACAGGTTGATAAAAATACATGTAATTAGGAAGAGTAGCTAAAATTACGTTATCATAATAATAGAAAATCACATTATTGGAGAGAAATACAATAGTCGTAATAATATAATAGTCGAATAAATAACAAAAATGTCAAATTAAATTAAGAAAACGAAATGGAAAGTTGTCAAGCGCCTATTTATAATATTGTCACGTGACAAGCAAACGTGCGGTCACTATGCGATTTCGCGGCAGCGACTGGTGCGTCGAGTTTATACAGATCCAGTGCCACTGGCACGGGATGTGCGGCGTACGGGGGGCAGACACTGGATTGAAAAATAGGAACGTGCAGTATACCGATCCAGCGCTGGATACCGGACGTTGTACTTGAGTACGACGTGTTTAGATTAATCCAGTGCCAATCCAGCGCTGTAATCCAGTGACGCTGGATCCAGCTGCTGGATCAATGTGAATCTATCTCTATGTAGGACTGGACATATAGTTTGATGCGTGCTGTGTGTTTGTGTGTGCGATCTTAACCACATTTATATGCAGCCTCCCTAGGTGACCCTAAGTACCACCGGGTGGCAGTGAATTCGATCCGAGTCCCGAATGTGCTTCTGCAGGTGTACCCTGGTTTACTTGGACTGAAGGAGAATCTGACCAATAGATAGAGCAAGTATAGTGTATTTGGGTATATTTGGAAACGTGGGAACGAGAGAAACTTGTTTCAATAGGTATTAAGCCATTTTGGATGTCAGGGGTTACTAATCACGAGACAGACCAAAATTGCCGATGTATATCGCTACTTTTCCTGTTGTTAATTTGAAATTCGAACGTGGGATGCGGAAGTGATAGAGATATGCCGTCATCTCGTATGCGACATTATATCTATCGATTCAAAATTTAGCCCCTGTTCTGTTTATATCAAAATATGAAATTGCTGTATGTGTATATCCAAAAACAAAGCCTTAAAAATGTTAATTGAATAAAAGTAGACTCAAGCGCGCTGCGATCTAATAGGGTGAGTCGAGGTGCTTTCACGAGTAATTAACAATTAAACAACCTTTAAGCATACCCTCCTATTGACCCGCAAATAGGGCGAAATTATTCATAAGATATGTTTCGGGCAGTGTTGCTAATATCTTTTAGGGGCGCTTAGAGACCTGCTGGGGTCATCTACATGGAAATTAATGAAATGTTAATGCGAATAGCTAGATGATTCATGTTAGTTTTGATAATAACTATCTATGTTTTGATGCTGACAGCTTTACGGTTAAAATCACGTCAATAATTCAACAACAGGCTTCATTTATCATTCATCATCAACAAAGATCTGCTACTATTTTAACATGTTTATTTTAATGCAAACCTTATTTAGAACCAGTCAGATATTTGAGATTTATATAAATTGAAGTTTCTAGAACATCACTTTTATTTATCTAGAAAGATTAGTGTAAATACAGTAATTAAAAGGGTATAATAATCAGAGAAAATCGTCAAATCAAATATATTTTTTACACAATTTGAATAATAAGTGGTACAAAGATTTCTACCTATTATCCAATCAAGCAAATAACACAATAAATAATTCAGTCATATATAGATAAATATAAATTCTTTATTTTATATTTTAGAAAACAAAACATACAAGTGAACTTATTGCTTAAATTACACACATACAGCCAATTTAGGTGCTAATATAGTAAAATAAACAAAAACATAAAAGAAGCACTTAAGATAATTTAAATTGAGTAGCAAAAACGCCAGCTTTTTAAAATAATTTTGTTTTAGGGAATATCTGCAAGGAGCGCAAGACAGTAAAGGATGAGATGAGACGAAGGATAACTAGGAATTTAGGGACATGCAATGCTTTTTCAGAGACACTTGAAAAGCTCATACTTTTGGTGCTTTTCTGATATTGGATGGGAGCTTGTTCCATTATCTATCTGCATGAACGGTGAAGAAAATGTTAAAAAAGAAGAATTATGAGTAGGAATCACAATTTTATTATCCTGACTGGAACGGATTAGAAGACCGTGACTTCCTAAGTGAGGGAATTTTTCAGTTATGTAGGAGGGGGCGGTGGGATGGTTGAGGATGTTAAAAAGAAGTAAAACAATATGCAAGTTTCTACATTCACGTATTCGAAACACATTATTTATGCTTCTATAATAAGAGACGGGAGGAAATTTTCTCGCGTTATAAATGTACCCAATGCAAACATTTTGTAACCACTCTAATGTGTCGAGGATGGCTTCGGTTACGTCATAGTAGCAAACAACATCATAGTCTAGAATATGCAATAACCGAGCAGGTGTTACTGAAATACTCGTATAATTAAATTTAAAAATCTTGACACTCAGGGCTAGTGATGAGTGGGTCCGGTTGCAGCAAAGTTCTGAACGCCACTCCTGTACCCGTTAGAAGTCTACCCGATTTCTAACGGGTACAGGAACTTTTAATTTAAATTATACAGACCACTACAGGTTCTTTTTATTGAAATAATATCCCAAGATATGAAATCTAGTTTCGCTATTTAATAATCAATAGGAAATATTCATAGCATCCGGTGCTGCCTGTACTCAGGTCCAAGCGCAGAATTAATTGCAAATACTCGGAATGATCGATTCTCTGTCGGTTTACTGATCAAAGGCAATGGACGGAGGGGATAGTACATAGCTTTCCTTCCACCACCCGGGTAGCTATAATGATATATGTCATCATCTCTGCCCAGGAAGTTGAATGCAAAAGCAACCCAGCAAGAGCCATGAGGGCACCAGCGGGCAGGGAAGCCCACAACATATAGGCGCCTTGCCGTAGAGGCTTTACCCATCCACCCGACCAACTACCCATGGATCCCAATTTAATAAAATCTCAAATCAATTACATAATAAAATGGTAAATATGTTACACATATGATAAAACGGTAAATATGTGACATTATATTACACAAGATAGATGGCGGAACACATATTTTATTACCTTATTTTTAATGTAATTTACACGTGCGTTTAATTTATTTAATCTTTCGTCTTAGTTTCTCCAGATTCCTATAGTTTTAAATATTAGAGACATAATTCCTTATACTACGAACTTCAAATTTTAAATATCTAATTTTTACAATTGTTTCTCTGCTTCGCTGTAAATGGCAAATATACATGTAAATATTATTATATGAGCTATGACAAGAATTTTCTACTGAATTATGCAATTAAATATTTGAATTCTACTTAATATTTAACAATTTTTCTATAACAATTTTGATGGAAGTGGTATCTTTGCAAGGTTGTTGTTTAGTTCTGGGTTCCAGATTATGAAATATTCAGTAGATTTGTACGGCTATCATTAGTCCGCTGGGCATATCTCGTCCAAAAGTGACCGCCCATTAGCGGTCACTATTGGTTCGGCGCTTTGAAGACCCTTTGCACTTGGCAATCACGTTATTTTGTCCGTATTTCAATATTGTGTAATTACATACGAGTACCTTGTATATCCAATTTTTC
>JAOPUG010000276.1:26386234-26398566 GCA_027564375.1 Micropterix facetella | reverse complement strand
CCGATTCAAGAACAGCTGGGCAGATTTTAATTTAGATTTAATCGGTTAATCTTTCGGGGAAGATTAAACCGTTAATAATATCAATATATGCAGAGAAGACTGAGCAGTGACGAATTAAGTTTATTGAGTCGATAGAAAACGACCACGCTTGAGATATTTACTCTTTTATAACAGAAAACTAAAGCAATGACCTATATATTTTATAAATTTATAGTTGAAAATCGATATCTATGAATCGACTGGTGTATATTTCAAAGTCGTAACTTGAAATATTTCCTGAGATATGAGCCAAAACCACGACTTCTTCAAAACAACTTGAGGAGTCATTGGTATTGAAAGCAGGTTCAACAATACGCTACGCCTATGTGGCAAGACGTTACGAGCCTATATAAAGAGCATTATGAATATTTCTCTCACGGACAACTTTACCCGGCCCTTTCGCGGGTTACGTTAAGAACAAGACAAAATAGTTTATACAGAGAAATTGTATAAATCGTTCACTGAAAAAAACGATATAAAACTGTTCCTGTGGGAAACCAGGGAGGGCAGATTGTATAATATACAATTCAGGCGTAGGGTTTGCAAATGTGCTATGGAAGTGCCTTAGTGATTACTTTTATTATTATTTATATTTAAATATCTGTTATATGTAAGGATCAATTCGTTAAAACTATGTTAAGTGCCCTAAAATTTTTAGTTTAGTTTATATTATTTTAAATAGAGGGCTATTGCCCACGAACCTACATACAACTGTTCACGCGTTTTAAATTTTTACTCGCTTTTATGATTCTGGCACTTTCACGCGTCAATTGTAAATAACCTGGTTGTTTTTCATTTATTCAATTCATTCTGTATTTATATTGTAATAATACTAATATTGGAAGGGGAGGTGAGTTGGCAACGCTGCGGGGGCAAGATTGCCGGTTATTGCCGCTCGGCAGCCGGTTGTCGGTTTGGTTCTTGGGTGGGTTCGGGTTAGTCAGTTGTTCGTCGGCCGTCGCGCGGTGTCGCTGTGTGGTGCGCGTTTGTGTCGTCCGTCGGCCGCTGACGGATTCGTGCGTATTTCGCGTATTTTTATTATGAGCCGGCGTTGATTGCGGTGCGGCGCGATGGCTTCGGGTGCGGGCGCGACAACGGCGGGCTCTACCGCCGGTGGGAACATAGTGGCCGAGTGGCTGCGCTCCCTGCGCCTCGGCCAGTACTCCGAGAGCTTCATCGACAACGGCTACGACGACCTGGAGATTTGCAAGCAGGTGGGCGAGCCCGACCTGGACGCAATCGGAGTGCTGAACCCGGCGCACCGGCAGCGGCTGCTCCACTCGGTGAGGAGCCTCCGTGAGGAGGGCGCCGCCTCCGTGTACTTCGCGCTCGAGGAGGCGGCTGCCGTGCATGAGCAGTGTTTGTGTGACAGTGATGGTGACGGTGCTGCAGGACCTGTCGGACGGAAAGAACCTCAACTCGCCGAAGCGGCCAAGTATGCAGACGAGTACGAGGAAGGCAAGGCGGAGCTGGTCAAGATCCCTCGCATCCAGCTCAAGAGGCTGCTGAGGGAGCGGCTCGGCCAGGACGGCATCAGGCTCAGCCTTCAACCATATTCAACTCCGGTAAGTATCATTCTAAAATTTTAATTATCAAACTTCGGTAAAGTTTGGTAAAGTACCTACCACATTTTGTGAAGATCATATTTTCTTAGATATTTTCTATGACTCGAGATTTGCCTCACTTTTTACAGTTATTTTATGACTAAAGTTCGCATTATCCACTATATCTGCAAACCAAGATGCTGCAAATCTAGAAAACGGTGCTGCTGAACTAACTGCTGCATATTTCAAACTAGATGCTTCAAATTGAGAATATTCCTTTTACTGAAAATGAATACTTACTAGATTCGCAATACTAGATCCCTTTACTGAATATTTGGTAGGTATATCATCATGTTCTATGTACTAGTGTAATGCCAGAACAAACAAACACCTTACTTAACGCAAAATTCACCTAAACATTCTTTTTCTTTATAGTTTTATTATTTAAATTGATTGTTGTCGACCATATAATTATTATCTTTGAACCCTAAACCTATCCCAATTATTATTAGTCAAAGCATGATCTAAATCCAAAAGTTTGCCAACAATGCCTTTATGTAATCGCATGTGGTTAATCCCTATATCACCCTATATAGTTTTAAAAAAATATTGTACACCAAAGTAAACAAATAGGTGAGCTTATTGCTCAGCAATATCTACTGGCCAAAACACCATGGTTATTGTGACTATTTAGTTGACATGGGTGCATAATAATAATAATAAAATCATAAGTAACGAAATTATAAACGATACATTTATATGTCTTATTTACCTACATATAATATTATAAATATTTACATAATACAGTAAATTTAACTAAAAGTGCTTCGTAACAAGGGTATGGGATGGGATGGAATGTGCGGGGATTGGGGAGTAGGATTTATGAAGGGTAAATTCGCGTTGGGAAGAGAAAGTCATTTCTGACCAGTTACCCAGTAAATGGGATTCTGTTGTTTTTAAACATACTGAGCATAGCTGATTGGCGTATGCAGAGGCAGAGGATTACAGTGGCGAATTGACGGTACTGCAAAGTATTTTGTGAAAAGGGTCGAAGAATGCTAAGATATTGCCAAGAAAAGGTTTTCCTGTGGTCGTAGTAGTAGGCTGTGAGAAGACAGCATACAATAGTAGGCCGTAAAAAGGCATCATACAGGTAGTGGGGGTTGATTGTCTTGGGTGACTCGGATTAGCAAAGAAAAGAAGATTTCTAGAGACTAATGGGAAGCCATTCGACTTGTTTGCGAAAGGCGGATATGTGACCAAACTTTTTCAGGGAGAAAATGGATCGTATGGGAATATTTTCAATCCTTTCAAGTTAGAATTATTAATAAGAAGTCCATCGACGCTACAATAATGAAAGTAACTGTATGTCCGTAGGTATATTAACATCACCAACGATAATATTCAGCGAGATTATTCGATCGATAGCAGCTAGCAAGATAACAATGTAAGAGAAATCATCATTGATTGCTCCATTTGAATATGTTAAGAATCAGGTATAAATATACTCAAAACGCGATTGGCGATAGTTATTCAGAAAAGCCAGCAACTTACTGATGTATAAATGTCTTAACAGACAAACGAATAAAAGGGAAGTTCAAGAAATCTTCAGTATTTCAATTATTAAAAAATAAGTAGAAACTATAATATAGGTTAATTAATCGAGTACGCGGCAACCCATTTTCATCGCGTGGGTGATAGTCAAGTTCGAATAGTTGAGCAACGTCTACTAATGTCTCGTCTGATATATCTAATGATCAACCTATAAATAATCTAAGTTTGTTATTCTGGCAATGGAGATACTTAATAACAACACCCTAAAAACTAAGGTTATGACAGTATCATTTTAATAATAGCAATAAGGATTGGTCTATCAATAATTACATCCTTCATAATGAGGACCAATATATATAACGATCGTGATCATACGGAATAGTCTATAGTATATTCTTCATATTGAAATAAAATGGGAAAACTACATCTCCAAATATCAAAAAGATTAAAACATATAAGACGAGGCAATTGCGGTACGTAGACATCATATCGCAATGTAATGATATTGAAGAATAAGACCAGATTTGATCAGTTTGCGATCCTAAGAAAAAAACGGAATGTTGAGGAGCATTTTTAAGATGTCGACGTAAACATTGATTATCACAATCATTATAAAATGAACTCAATACTAAGATATATTTGGTATAAAAATCCAAAATAGAGCAATGATCACCTAATAATATCTTAGAGTTACTTGATCACATTGTAAAAGAAGATGTTTTCTAAAGCAGATAATTCAAAGAGAGCGTTTCCACCGTAACTACTGCAGTTCTCAATTGCATCGTGTAGGCCTAGTAAAAGTAGGTATTTGAAAGTGAAAAAACCTGTAACACACCGTTACAAAAACTACTATTTCATAGTTATTGAGTTTTTGCAGTAAGCCCGCGATATATGAAACTTATCATGTACAAATAGGTTGCATTATACATTCGCATTATCTATAAAGTACATATAAACTGTCAATTCCTCTAGGGTCTTAGTCATTAAGTAATAATTGTGGGCATCAAAAATAAAAAAAATCATAAACATTGCCTTTTTGAGTCTACTTTCTACCTAGAAGGCCGTAAGGCTTCTGCCGCAATATCGTCGGTCCAGTTACGATAATATATTTTAAAATGTAAATTTGAAAATAATAAGAAATATTATTATTTTAACAACTGCTTGCAACTTAGAGATCTTCACTCTGACAAAGAAGAATATTAAGATACTAACCATAAATTTAATATGATTCAATTAATAGAGCACCCGGCAACCGATCTTCCGCGCACGAACGCACATTTTTTCACTTCCCTCGTTGCGATTATTTATTATCCCTAGATTTGTAAATAACAGGGAGAAAAATGGGAAGACAGGAAATGTCATTGTTCGGGTCGACAAAGCGACTTGTGACGTTTATCGCATCAAAGGAGGTTAGTTATACCTGCCCGAGCCTTTGTGGATTCGACAAATTCGGGTGCGTTTAGCGAACGGAAGGGCAAAGAGCCGGGGGACGACACATTAAACAACTACCTGAAGAGACGGGGGACTGACAAATTCCGTTTGGGTGTTCTGCAAAAACACGGCACAAAAGGTGTCTTGGCTGTAATGATGGATCATTTGTGGACGGTCAGCGGAGGGGAACCCGGTGACACTTCCGCTCTTACTCGTGTCTCGTGCCCTTTCGCTGTTGAAGTAACCTACTATAAATAACGGACAGTTATTTGCGTTGGCTAGATAGGTATCCACTGACAGGAGTGTCAGTATTGGTCAATACTTCAGTACTGGGCAATAGTCTTGAGTCATACCTGAGTACCAGTTTTGATTTTATAGTCAACTTTAAGATGGCGAGTTATCCTTAAAGCGCCAATGTTGGTTAAATCAACCAGAATTATTTGACAAGGGAAACACCAGCGGAAGACAATACACCGAAAGCCTATTGTTGCTTGGACGGCGATACCATTCTTACGGTAAGCGAAACACAAGCAGGAGCCAATACGCCGAAAGCGTATTATTGCTTGCACGGAGATATCATTCTTCTGAAATCGCGCATGACAAATAATATCTCTTTTGGTTTTTTGAAATATTATAATGAAAAAATAAAAATATGAAATGTCTGTGCTAAGTTTTATTTTAATATACGTAGGTCACTCTATAAATTTTGAGATGATCGAAATTTAAAAATGAAACGCATCTATATCCTATGTTTCTAAATAGCAAATTTATTTAAATATTAAACTTGAAAAGCCATTTACATCACTTAAAAAAATATTACATTTTTTGGTATTTATTGTCATCACTTCCTACCTTTTCAACTGATACGATGGAGCTCAAAGGAGAACATTTGAGTGTTTTGATCTACGATGACGTTAATTTCGTTTATCTCATGTGTTAAGCTTTGCATATTTAAAATCAACTTTAGGCGAATCTACTCCTTCTCAGGCAATATTTTTAGATGGTTTAAAGAATTTAAAAAGGGCACAACTAGCCTTGTAGATGACAACAGAAGTGGACGCCCGCCAACAGCAGTCACGGTGGAAAATGTGTGGAATCTAGTGGAACCTCGTGTGCTCTCTGAAACAAAGTAGCCTGAGTGGATTGGTGCCGATAAATGCGACTACGTTTCGAAAATAAGACATCAGACGTGTTTCTGAAAACGTTACTGGCGACGAAACACGGATATATCGGTATGATCCGGAAAGCAAAAGGCGTTCGTCGGTGTTTTCAGATGACGATTTGCCTTTGAGACATTGGCAAAATTATGGTGGCTAGTTTTTATTCACGGAGTGACATCTTGCGACATCAATACTTCATTTCAATGGGTTTGAAAATTCCCAGTGCCTCGCAGTGAGGAGTTGGACTCTCACGGGCTGTGGCGAAGCTTGGTACGTATATTGTCTTCATCCAAGTCCGTGCGTTCGTTTCGAGGCGACCAGACGATAATTTTCGTTATAATCTCCCGAGACGGTGGGTCTGCCCGTAGCATAGCGACACTCATAAACATCAATGCTAGAAAATTGTATATCAGAATCGTACACAGCAGTCGCACTGCCAAAAGTTTTCAAATCTGTGCAAGAGAGACGACCAAAGACCGACCGGGCTTATGCGAATCGTGCTGCACCACGACAACGCTTCTTCACACAGTTCCTTCAGAACAAAGGCATTTATTCAATAATCTGTTTTTGAAACCCTGAGTCATTCGCCTTACTGCCCCGACTTAGCTCACTGTGACATCTTCTTATTCCCAATTGACAATAATATGACAATGACAATATAAAAAGAAAGTTTTTTTTTCAATTGCCGATGAAGCGGTTGCTGCCCACGAATCACACATTTCTCACCAGTCGGAGGAAGACTCCATAAATGTTTCCAGAGCTGGTTTAGGCGGATGAAAATTTGCATAGAGAATATTTTGAAAAAATACAATATAATTTATAAAAATATATTATTTCTTTTTCGCGTGTCTCAAAACTTATATAGTGACCTAAGTAC
Organism: Micropterix facetella; assembly: GCA_027564375.1. Lineage (NCBI taxonomy): Eukaryota > Metazoa > Arthropoda > Insecta > Lepidoptera > Micropterigidae > Micropterix > Micropterix facetella. The sequence continues at coordinate 26,391,961 of JAOPUG010000276.1, read as the reverse complement.
ATGAGGTAAAGAAGGCAGCTACACCTTGCAGCCCATGTCCTTAAAATAGTGTGGTATAAATTACCTTGCTACTTATAGTCCCGAAATTGCCGCTCTCATCTTACACAGGCTCGAGAACAAATAGCGGTTATCCCGAAACACTACTTAGATTAATTAGTTTTCATGGCAGTTTCTCTTTCTATTCGGCAATTGTAATGAATTTATTGGGTGAGACGTTGAGATCGGAATCGTTATAGGTACAGCTTCAATTAGGAATACAAGGAAATGCTACTAAACGAGGAACAATAGCTATCTAGTACCTACATATGTACCTACCGACAAAATATCTAGCTATTATATGTATTTATATATTAGTTGATATTCTCAATATAACTGTTGACTAAAGATTCAGTTTCGCTTTAGACGCTGTGTAGTAGCGGGGTTGGCGGCGGCGGGGGGAGGGTTGTGGACGGGTGTGAAGCCGACCGGGGAGGGGCGAGGGTACAAAAGAGGGGAGGGAGGCAGGGGAGTGGGGAAGAGAAGGAGGGATAAAGGGGAGAGGGGGACTGCCCTTGTAACGTTCGAAATTCGATCTATTTGACGGACGCCTCAGGCGCGCAACGTCCAACTAGTAGTATTATACACGTCATAATAATGGATAAAGTAAATAAAAAAAAACGGAAATATAACAAATATACCATATGAGTGTCCTGAAAAATAGGGATGTTTTGCCCTGAGGGCATTTGTTTTTGCTTGGTTGGTAGATTATTACGTAGTATTTATTATTTCTGTACGTCATTTTGTTTTTCACTTTATATGTATGTTTTATTATTTAATTGCTGAGAATAAATGTGTTATAATTTATTATTATTATAAAAATTGGCCATAAATCAATATCTTCTTCTCCAAGTGATATATCTTTTTTTGTGGATGGATAAAGGGTTCTGGCCAACCTTCAAAAGTTTTCGTCTTTTTTAATCGTTGCGCTAAAGACAAGACGAAAGCAGTACGGAATCCTCAATTTGTTTCAAAATTCGGTTTTTGTCTAAAAGTAGGCAAGAGACAGTTGGTCCCGGACCGTTATTTAAATTCACGTCTTGAAAACTTAATACCTACCTTTAAAGCGAGACATGCAATTCCTTGCTCACCGTCGTCGGGAAATGTTCCTTGCGACGGTAATTAATAATCTCCCCATTCGTTTTATGAACTAATTATAGACACTGCATATTCGTAATTTCACAGGCATATTAATTTAAATGCTTTACTCGAAGAAACAGTGCCATTTGCATAATTGAAATTATGTGCGAAATAAAGAATATTCAATGAACGAGGCAGATGGCGGTTGAGTAAGTGGTTCAAGAATGGTATAAATATTAAAAATGATAATTATACTGATAGGTTATCGCTGAAGAAAATCACAAAAAACGTAACTTATCTAATGAAGGGATACATATATTTTTAAACACTCGGTGCCAATAAAACTGAATTACCTGGCATATTTCAATTCGGGCCACGTATTTTCTACATTATACAGGATGACATTCCAGATTTTGAAAATTTAAATATAATTAAAAAATAGCAGTTGTAATTATAGTAATTTTAATGTTGTTAAATGGAAGTGTATAAATTGGAATATTATTTATGAAAAATAACACCATCAAGATGCTTTCCTTCTCGCCGTACGCACCTTCGATGCGGACCGTGGACGAGTGTATTCCCTATCAGATGCTGCAATAAATCGCTTGGAAAAGAGTTGATATCTTCAGTTATTTTTACCTTCAAGTCTTCAAGATTGCCGGAACTGAGACAGGGTATCAGTAATTATACAGAAGTATGGTTTCAACAAGATAGGGCCACTGCGCACACCGCCAGGGCCTCATGAATACAGTCAGAGCACTGTTTCCTGGAAAAATTATCAGCCGATTTGGAGACACACCCTGGCCTCAAGATCGTCCGATCTTACCTCCATCTGATTTCTTCTTATGGGGATATCTTGAAAGCAAAGTTTTTATTGACCCGCTTGCCAATATTAAAGACTTGAAGCCAAAAATAACTGAAGAAATCAACTCTATTCCAAGCGATGTATGCTCTTGTCTTTATGTTGTTGCGTTTTGGTTGGTCCCATACATTTTCTATCGGATTTGGGTTGGGCCTTCGTGCTGGCCAGACCATCGTCAGAACACTAACTCCGCAAGGTAAGGCCTTGCATTAACACGACGTTTTCACCAATGAACCTGAAGTTCAGTACCACATGCTCTTCACATATCTCCAGGATGTATCTAAGATACGTCAAACCCCCTCTATCACGGCCACCGCCTTCTCTACTCACAAATACGAGATCAGTCCGACCGTCAGTGATATGCCACCCCAGGCCTTTGAAGAAGCACTGTGCGAAGCGTTTTTCGTATCTTCTGTACACTCTTGTCCTTCTATCGCTACCATGAAGGTAGACCCTGCATCACCTTATCGGTGAAAAACACAGTACCTCATTGCTTAATCGTCCAATTCAGATGCTCCCTAGTAAACTGAAGTCGTGCTTCGCGATGTCCTAATACTGGCGATGTCGTGTTGTAACCAACGCATGTGTTGCTGGGACTAGCCGTTGAACCTGAACTGTAAAAGGTGACGGTTTCGCAAATATGTTGTCACCATGAAGTGGCCATCCTGCTCTAAGGAGACCTAGCTCTGCTAGAAGGCCACAGTCTGAATATATCTCTGGTAAACGCGCTGAACCGACGACTGGCTCATTTGGAGGATAGCAGCCACATAGCTATGACGGGCCCTTTCTGCAGTAATACCACAGCTTGAGCAGCTTCTTTCGGAGTAGTATCCATTGCATTTGAGTCATGGTTCTTGGATGTCCGTAAAAGGTGTTATTACCTAGCATTCTAGCTAGTGAATAACGAAACTTATCAGGTTGCGTGCTTTCGAAATCACAATTGAACACCACTATATGTCGTATAAGCGCTAATTATTGCCTAATTTGTAAATTATTTATTTTACGATTAAATATAGCTTATTTTTAAAAGTCCTTAATTGTCTATAAAACTACGTTTAATTTATTAAAAAATGTCATAAGCTAGCCACTGTAGGATAAAACACTTGCTAAAATATTCTAGTACCAAAAAATGTGGCTTAATAAAGCATGTTTTCTTAACCGCTAAATTATATGACTTGAGTTTCTGTGAACCTGCTTTAATAGTTGATTTAAGTAGATTTTGTCACCACTTAAAATTATTCCTATGAATTTAACATGGCGTTAAAGGTAATAATGACTACATAATAATAAATAGAGCATGTAGGGAAAACGATAAACTGTTAATTGGATCTGTTAAATACCTGATTCCAGAAAAATCATATGTCAACACATCCAAGACAGTATCTTCTTACCTAGTCGAAAAAATAAGCTTATCGATACTCAGAATTTAACTATCGTTACAAATACATCAGCAAATATAAAAGCCACAAATTTATTGGTATAGTTTTAGATTCAAATCTAAGATAGGATAGAATTCCCTACCATGCGATTTCCTTCTGGTCGCCAGTACCGCAGTTTTAAAAGCGACATATTTTCTCTCTCCAAAAGCCAGCCAAAATTCACTGAATCTGAATGTCGTGGCCATTTCAGAACTCTATCATCACTATATGTCTTAAAATGAATGAAGTTGATTTAAAAAAATATAGGAACGTTGAAGGAGTCAAAAAGAAATTCATTCTCATTTCACTAGAGGTAGGCATAATTTAATACTACCCTGTCCGTCCCTGGAATTATATTATAAAAGTGGTGTTTCTACCCTTATGTTATAACAACTACTAGAACCTATTTAAATTATATGTAGAATCGGGAAAATACTCCACTTGTAGTCCAAATTAATGTTATATATTATTGAGAAAGAATTGTATGATCGAATTATAATTAGGTGACTAACAATTTTCATTTTGTTTTCTTCATTTAGCTTAACATTTATACCATTTTATTGACTATCATTATATTTATCTCATTTATACAATTTTACTTTCATTTGACTATCATTGATACCATTCAATTAGACTATCATTTAAACCATTTTATTGTCTATTCGTAACTATTATTACGACTATATTATTTTCTCTTGGATAATCAACTAACTATATATTATATTTATATGGCTTTATTATTTCCTGTGTCATGACAATTTAATTGATAATTTTCACTTCGAAATGTTCTAAAGTAAGTTAGTGTTTTTTGTTTACTATATAATGACAATTAATTATGCGGCGAGACTCATCCAAAACCTTCGGCTTCGGTTTTTTAAATGATTTTAATCTTAAGCTTCTATCTACTAAAATATTATATCGATATAATCAACGGTTGGTTCTTTAGATGTTAAAATCATATTATATAATATCATTTATTCAAATTATTGTGTCTAAAAAACTATATGTATGGTTTTGAAAACAATAAACTTGATTTTATTTGATTTGATTTGAGTTCCACTTATGGGGGTAGTATGAATAAAATATTCAAACAGCATAGACTCGCGTTTCATAAACAGAGAAACACCCTTTTGACAGGTATACTTAAATACAACTAGACATGAGGGTTCACTATCCCCACCTCTTTAAGTATATATATATATATGGCTAGCCGAGCAAATCGATTTTTTATATGGAAGAATTTATTACCGTTGTTAACATTAAAATCGATGTAGCCTGATATTTGAAATTCAAAAGACTTAAGTGCTTATTCCAGGCAGTGTATCGTACAATACTGGTCACTTTACGAAATATTGATATGTTCGAGTGCTTTTTTCTTTGAATTAAATAAATACTGAATGAAATATATATAAATAGGTGGTGTTTTTTTGGCATCGAGTGTAGGCAGGTAGCCGCACGAGAATACCTCCCTTTAAAACTGCCTCAGTCCTTGAAGACATTCCTAATTTATTTTTGTATAACGCTCCGAGGCGATAAGTAAGCTGAGAGGGAGATTATCAGATAGGAGCGTCGCTTAATCACGGGAAACAAATCCCTCGAAACGGGAGAAGGAAGGTGCAGCTGCCGCGGTGTTCCGCTACTTCCATAAGTACCAATTCCGCCTTCTTATCCTGGGGTCATCGCGACATCGGCCTACGCGAGGGACACCATGAAACAAATAGCTTATCATGAGATATTCTTAGAAAGAGGGGAGCACCGCCCAAGAAAAACAGGGTTGGTAAGTGATTCTATATAATAACGAGAAACAGGGTTTTGTTTCTGTACGCAAAACTTGATTTTACATACATACTTACATCGATAGAGTCAAAAATTATACCAAAAGAATTTGTATTTCACACGGACGATATTCTTATAGTATATAATTCATAAGTACCTATGTAAATTCACAATCAATAAATTTAGGCATTTATATTTTTGGTACCTACTTTTTGATGATATTATTTCTCACATATGCCATTTATTTCTCACATATGCCAGAAAGGAGAGAAAAAGATTTGTTTTCTAATTTCGTTGTCGCGTCTATACGCGTCTCCTGCGCCTTGCTACTAGGTAAAATGATAAATTGCAGTAGCTTTTCCAACTTTAAAAAATCGTTTGGTTGTTATACAAATAGTTGCAATAGTTAAAAATAAGGCTGTTAATGTGCGCGTGTGTGTGTGCGTGAACAAACGCTTGCGTGCTCACAGTTTCTTAGTTTTACTTCGGCCACCAGAGTGGCCAAGTCTTGAAATTGTGCGCAAAAAATGTTAGTATGCACGATAACTCGAGTAA
>JAOPUG010000276.1:26370185-26380697 GCA_027564375.1 Micropterix facetella | reverse complement strand
CATAATATATTAGGATGTTCAGGGTAGTCTAAAACAACTACCTGAATTGAGCACGTAAACCAGAAGAGATTCATTTTGCCACTCCTGTAAAGACCCCTCAATGACGAGGAGTTACTGACTGCAAGGGGTTCAAATGTTACGTCAGCGATTAATCTCATGACGTCTCAATTACTTTTCTGCTTTAATCGCAATGAGAGAACAAGCTCTCCAAAAACTTTTTGAGGTTGATAGTGACCCGTTCGATGTTATCTACAATAAACACGATAAAAGGAAAAACAAATTAAATGCAAATAATTTTAGTCCATGAAACCGACGTTTAATTTTACACTTTTAAATTCACCATTAGACAAAGGGTTATCTCGATTTGGTTTAAGCAAATATGTTGTACTTTATTTTACAAAGGCAAATCGACGATATGAATAAATCTTTCAACACTTTGCATGTAATAACGTTTATATATTAAAATGACCCGTATCTGTGCGCCTGATAACGCCCGTTCTAAAATAATGCTATTATATCTTTAATAACTTTATCGAAACAGTTCACGCGCTATGCAGTAGATAACGCTATTCGCTCTACGCGTTCATTATTTTTTGGTAATTTTTTATTTTTGCTCTCGCTCTAGCGCTGTCTATATGCACCTTTTGTCAACTGAGTTTTCTGTGCGCCTGGTATTGCCCGGTCATTGAATGCAGAATCCATCCGCATAGAGCTCTAAATATAAAATTTTACTTTAAAGATACCTCACCTCCTACAGGCGTATAATCACCTAATACACACGTTTTGATATTTTGGCAGAGAGCGGTGGCCGCAAATTTAACTGTCTTGAAATAGAAGAAGCGTAGGTCCTACATACCCAAAAATCAACTGGTCTCTGCGCATTAGCTATAACTGTCGATTGGCGAAAGTTTTTTCTAAAATCGGATGTAGTTTACTCTTGTTATCGTACATATTAACAAAACTTTGCAGCATTGTAAGACTTGGCCTCTAAGGGAGGGGGGGAGTGATTTTAAAATGATTGGTAGAAAATAAAGAATTTAAAAATCAACCCTAAATTTCGCGTTTATTATAGTCACTAAAATTTCTAAAAAATCAGCGAAGGGAAGAAAACAAAAGAATGTGAAAACCGAATGCAAATAAATTGTTGCACTCAATATATAGCCAATATCTAGAACAGCGACGCATTGTAATGTCGTTTCACCAAGACGCAATTTGCGAAAGTATATCAACAAGATTTTTTATCTTGCGCCCACTGTTCGTATCTCCGTTGTGTGAGTAACCAGCACTCGAATCACGACCCGAGCCCTAATAAAGAGAGCCATGAGAGCAGGGAGTTTTTTCTCTTCTCCCATCCTGAACCCGTCTGGACTTATAAGCCTTACACCGTACATACATTACATATACGCGTATGCGTGTGTATATTTCATTATTACATGGCGCAACATGCGTGTGTATATTTCAATGTATTTTCCAGTGTATGTCTGTATAAGTGTAACTCGCGTCTCCCGAAACAAACCCCACCCGAGGAATGTCTCGGCGGTAAAGGAGCTTTGTGTCCTGCAGGCGTAATTTGGGATTTCCCCACGTCACCTTAAATGGATCGTGTACAGTATTATAGATACGTGTGTATAGCATACACCTATATTACCATGGGGGAATATTATCATGAACAAACAGACAGTAGAAGTATCGAGAGAGTGGCAAATTCTACAGCGGCGAAATACTGTTTTCCTTTTCATAAAAACTGAACGCTAAAGATTCTGAAATTACTCATATATTATTTTTAGGGCTGCAATGATGATGATGATAATAATAATATTAAACTCTGTATTGGCACAAAAAAATAACAGTACAAGTAGCAATATACACCGGCAACATTGGCCGTTCCGTGATTGGTAACCCCTGACTTATCTAAAATGGCTTAAAACCTATTCCAACAAGTTTATCTCATCACCACGATTCCAAAAACATCCATGGATACACAATGTTTTCTCTACCTATTGGTCAGATCTTCCTCCAGACCAAGTAAACTAGGATGAACCTGCAGCAGCATCAGCGGGACTCGGATCGAATTTGCTGCCATCTGGTGGTGCTTAGGGTCAGCCAGGGAAGCTGCATACCAAAATTGGCTACGATAGAACTACGGGAATTCTTCGGATGGACAAACCAACAAACGCACAGCATGCATCAGCCTATATGACCCGTTTTACGTAATACTACGACGTAATAAATACAAAAAGGCGAGCCTATTGCCACATGGCAATATCTTAAAACTAACCTAATAATACAGTGCAGTGGTAGAATACAAACAACTATATTTAAAACTAATCATGCCCGAGGAGAGAAAATTGGGAGACTAAGGAGAGAGAAAGAGAAGAACTGGTTACTTCTTAGAAAGGTAGAACTATTTGAGGTGAGTCGTGACTGATTTTAAAGAAGGCGAGTTTCTTATATTTGCTGGGAGATCATTCCAGAGTCTTGCATCTTGGATACAGAAAGAGGAGGAGTAGAAATTTGTACTATGATGAGGAATGTTGAGTAAATTGTTAAAGGCTGACCGAATATTAGTGACCACTTTTTTAGTTAATTAACGATTTTTATAGGGGTAAGTCTTGTATCTATGGAAGCTTTTACCTTTGGACAGTGTACATAGTTTTCTCTAAACAGGCTAGCCTTAAAATTATAAATTGAGCAAATACATACCTATATATTTCTTAATGTCCGACATGTTCAGCTGTAATCTAGGTCAATGGTTGCCAACAAAAATTGTATCTGGAAATCGTAGGAAAGTAATAATCGTAGGATAGTAAATCTTATCCTAGGTATTTTCAGGGACCTGTCCCATGCCTTTGATTATTTGATCACTTCCTCCTAATGCTCAAATAAGAAAATTATGGGATAAGACGATATATGCTGCGGGTACTGAAGAATGTGTTCTATCGCCAAGAAATAAAACCCGATTCGAGCGGCGTACGTGGGCCACACTGAAAGTTTCAGGAACTGGCCAATTGTGTTAAAGATATTTTTAAAAAAAGCTATTTTTGAACACGGAACTCTTTGATTGTACAATAAATTGTATATGTTACGTCGTATGCGATCGTTTTATACATGAGTTGACGGATGTTAAAAACGTCAGCGTGTAGAGTGATGTGATAAAATGATAAAAAAAATATGACAGGGAGCAACCATTAGCAGTATATGATATCGTCACAGGAGACGAAAGCTGGATGTATTGTTATGAGCCTGAATGAAAGAGTCATCGGCGGAGTGGGTCTTTCCTCTGGAGGATTTGCCGATGAAAGTCAAGAAAGGTCGAAGCACTGGTAAATTGTTGGTCGCCTCTTTTTTTTAGCAAGATGGGACATTACACTACAATTTCACTTGAAAACCAAGGAACAGTCACTGTAAGTTGGTACGTTAATATTTGCTTTCCCAGTTTTTAACAAAAAGTTCGAGAAAAGCTCCTCTCAGCAGAGTAGTCCTCCATCACGTCAATGCATCTGGCCACTCCACTAAGATGATATCGGCATTTTGGAAGACCTCAAACATGGAACTGATGACGCTTACATTTGGGAGTGTCAACTACTATGGGCGAATCCGTCCACCCCGGAGCGTTTTAATCACCCCGAGGCGAAACGCAGAGACTTTTGGACGAAGACAAATCTACGTACCAAGCTCCGCATAAGCCCGTAAGAGTCCTTACCGCGAGGCACCGGGAATTTTCAAACCCAGTGGGCGTCCTCGCGCCCTTATTACCAGATGCGGATCAGATTCCTTCGATCCCCCGTCTGGTCACAGGTTCGAGGTCGCTTGCGCGGTCCTCTACCTCTATAGCGGTATTCCTAACTGGAATGTAGCGGATACGGGGTGGCCTTTACTCGGCAACTCTCACCCGTGATCGGGTGGCCCACACTATCATATCTAAAGATAAGCGTTAGAGGTACCTACTTACCCCCGCTGTCTTAAGGCGTACACTCTTAAACTCCTTCAGAATCAGTCAGTGACAACACGGCCGGTTGCCCACCTCGTGCGCCAGCGGTCCAGCTCATGCCCGAGTTCCCGTCGCCAGGTCCGCCGCATAGTAGGTTCGCCGCGTTGGTCCCTCGTCGGGGAGGCTCCTGAATAGGAGTTGCTCCGCGAGCTGGGCCGACCAGAACACAGCGGCCATTATAGGCCAGACTTTACGTAGTCATTATGAGCCTGATGACGCATACAGTCCGGACCTTGCACTCTACGATTTCTTTTTGTTTCCAAAAAATAAGGATAAATGTCTAGGTATACGGTTCAGGGCCTCAGAAGCGGCGGTTATAGCGTTCCGAGAAACCATTGAGGAGACCTCTAAAGAATACTAGGCCAACTGCTTTTTTTGCTGGTCTCTAAGAATGAACAAGTACAATATGGCAGGGAGAATACTGTGAAAACTGTAAATACAATATAATCAGTGTTTTACTATATCAGAGCCTAGAAAATTTCAGTTTGGCATAAGTATCGCTCGGTATACTGCGGGGATCAAGCCTTATGGAACCTCCTCGTTTTCATTTTTATTAACCATCTTCCAGCAGCAAGAGATATTGTTAGGATAATCATATATGCTGATGATCCGAGCATAATTATAAAAATGTCTTCACAGTGTGTCTTAGAAGCGTCCTTTTAAAGGATCTCCACCGATTGTTATCAACTATGGTCTAATGGTTAAATCTCGAAAAGATGCACCATTTCTACTTCCGATAAAGGTGCTGCCGATTTGTCCGTTAACTAAATTTTATGCCAATTATTTGCAGTAGGTAGTACGAACTTCCTATGATTCGTGATTGAATCTGCATTGCGATGGGATGTACAATAATGTACAAACAGTGCGGTAAGCTAGGTCGTGCGTGATTTGCTTGCAGAGGCTTGCGCCCACATTGTCAAAAGAAACACATCGTCAATGCTACTTGCATATGTTTATTCCGTCTTTTCTAAAAGAGGGAAATCCGATGTTTAGCGCATGTCCCCCGTGATACTTCAGCTAAAGAGTTTTTTAAAAGCCTTCGTATTCTAGAAGTATTCATGGTAGAATTTTGTCTATGAATCATGGTAATATGAAAAAATATGGAGTCATTTTAGTTTACTTGAATTTGTTTACACAACTGTGTTTAAGTATGTTTAGATATTTTTGTGCCTTTTTTACAAAATACTGGCTTTTCAAAAATAATCCATCACTTTTAAAAATAGGTCCATTTCAAGAAAACAAGTTACAATAATAGATACTTAGTTTTTACAATGAAAAGTATTTTAAGTTTTAATCACCTGAAAGGACGTGGACCCATCCGTACTGTTGTGTTTCGTGCAAGTCAACGTACCGTTCGCTAGTTACATGCCGCAAAAAGTGCACTAAAAGATTTCGGCTTCGAAGTGCTCACACACCCATTGTATTCTCCATATCTGACCCCAAGCGACTATTTGCACGACATCGAAGCGTTAAAAACAATATGAGAAATGTGTTGAGGTTCGAGAGTAATGTCACGAAAAACGAACAAGGTTAGAAAGATCACTTAGCGAGTTCTTATGGTACATTTTAACAAATTACACGGCAGATTTTTAGCAAATACACGGGATATCTACCATTTAGGTACCTACCTATTTATATTGATTTTTTAAGGAAATAAAATGATACATAAATACCTTTGTACGATGTACGATGTAGTTGGTAGCTCTTCCAATCTTACATCATATAACTGCTAATATAATCATATAAATACGATTTAAATTATAGGTATATATGGCAACGCTGGCTCACACGCCCGGCATTCGATGACAGCGCGACTGTCATCGAAATTATAATTTATCTCAAAAAATATATCTGAACTTTTATATTGCTCATAGTTCGTTAAGGACTGTCTCACCTTAACAATTCACCATGCATATGGAAGCATTCCGGCCCCATGCATACGCCTCGTCTCACGTTTCATTCCAGGTGCAGTATGCGCGAAAATGTCGTCTCTTACGAAAGTAACATAAAATTGAACAAAATAAGGATAAATTAAGAAGTAAATTAATGAAACACAATAAGAAGCGGTGAGCCTGTTGCAGGCCATACCGAGTCGTTTGCTATTAACCATTTTTATCTAGTACTTCTACAGAAGAATACAGAACAATATAAATTTACATTTACAATTGTTTAGGAATGACCACGTATTAAATTAATCTTAAATGGGTTATTGAATTTAACCTCAGTTGTTTTTAAACAGGTACGTCTCGATGGATCTCTTGAAAATATCAATGTTTTTAATCGCTTTTAATTTACCATGCAATTTATTAAAAAGTTTAATTCTTATATCGAGAGAATTCGCCTGGAATTTGGCCGTACGCGGTATGATCGGTTATACTTCTTCGTGGGATATCGCCGAGCTATTACTGGAATAGAATTCGCAGAGCTTCTTGATCAAAAAATGTATATAGGTACGGTCAATATCCCTAGATTTTGGAAGTATTTACGGCATGACTGCCATGGGCCGATACCTACTATCGCACGTATGGTTTTTTTCTGAAGTGTGAAAACACTTTTGATGCGCGCTGCTGTAGGTACCCCACAGAAGAATACCATAGCGCAGATGTAATTCAACCTCAGATCTCTCCACGCTACTTCTGATGCGTGATAGAGCATAGCAGGCTGACGACAGTTTTTACATAATATGCTCAATATGTAAACTCCAGGACATCATTTGATCTAGGAGTAGTCTGAGCAATTTAACTCTTTCCGCAACATCAACCGGGTAGTTAATTTTTAGAGATGATTTAGAGATGATAACCGTTTTAATGATATTTATTTGTTCGCATTGAACCATTCATCTAGTTCACAAAGAGATGTATTGATTATAGTGTCTGAAATCCAGAATCCAGAACAGACGAATGGAGACATACTCAGTCAGTCAGTTAATAAAAGTTTAAAAGTAAAATTTTAATACGAACAATATCTGTATGTTATACCGAGAAAATTATTTCCACTCACCGCGTTGCTTAACAAATATAGTATATTTCGATCGTATTATTGCATACGCCTGCATCTTTAGTGATCGCTTATGTGCAGTATCATTCCCTCGAGTTGTATTATTATGCGAAGTAGCGAGAGCGCGAAGCAAGACACCAGGCCACAGAAGATGCCAACGGCCCGCGGCCCGTCCAGTGACCGGTGACCCCAGCCGGCTGTCATGCGGCGAGAAGCACTCTGCTATGACAACGCCTTTGGCTTTAATCTACAACAAAGCAATCCCCGCTAAAGAGCCGGCAGATAAAGCAGCTCACGTCACTCCAGCCGTCCCTTTTCCACGGCCACGGATAGCACCCGCGGGCGAAAGAGACCGACACTCGTTTGAATTATTTATACTTGTAGCGCCCGAATGAAAAGGTTTTACAATACGATTCGCGCCCATTTAAAAAGGGTGAACCTAAATAATTGATTAGCACTTTATTCAGAAGTGTAAAATAAGACGCCATGCGTGACATTTAATTTATGTAATATTAATCGTAGTATTTCCGATATTCCAAACACGAATTATCGTTGTGTCAAAAATAAAATATACCTACTTTAGCCTAGATACGAACCATATTGAAAAACCGAACGGCAGTAATCTTGTATATTCTTTCACTAATAAAAACCGTGCACGAAGTCATGTGACTTTACATTTCGATGCCAGCCCTTTATAATACCTATAACAGAAACTGGAACTGTCATTGCGAAGCGGAGTGAAATGTCACATGTTTTCATCATAGCATTTCGGCGCGTTTTTGTTATTCCGTGGTTTCTTTTTATTACAGTGTGTTTCTTTATATATTTAATCTCAATGTACAATGGCGAGTTTTAGTCGGTAGTGTAAACCGTCTCAAGAAACAGTGAAGCATCGCGCCAGAACGGACTTTTTGAATTTGATCATAGTGATATTCCGAATCATTGCTTGCGGCGCGGACAGGATCGTTGATTTGGTTAATTTTGCGTCGTCTTGTTTAGATGGTGTCTTCCTTTGAGGAAGCATTAGTAGACTGCATTCTAATATATGCAGCGATTTATAAAACGAGCGATACAATCATCATTTCCAATAAGATATTTTATAATTAATGTTTTATAGCACCCTTCCTGTTTGCCTCTATATAATTAGCTATTTAAAATCAAAAGCTCTTCTTTCTACTGCTTTTCCAATAATAATTCAACCTTCTATTGAATACCGCCTAGTCCGAACGGCTTGCGTTCTGGTGTTTGCTGCTTAGCTCGAAACCACTCTGTGATTAAAATGTCATCAACTTATTTCGCACCTACGACGGATTAACGCTAAAGGTAGCCCTAGGTCCACAAAAGGATATTTGGCTTTGTACCAACCACCTAGTTTGAATTAAATACCTTGATCCATTGTGATTTTATAAAATACTATATATTTTGTGTACTAAAAATATTAGTCATAATATTATATTATAATTACGTGAGTGTGTAGGTAGGTACATATAGCTAACACGAATAATGTTCTATTTTTTGAGGACTGCTATTCAAAAATATTTCATCACGTATATTCCATCGGCTATCTATAGAGATATATTAAAAGTCAATGTATTTATTTATTCAAATAACTAATAAGGTATGTTATATTCTTATATAAAAATGTTGCTCCGTATTCTATTAACTCGACATAAATCGATAATATTGTGGAAAGTAAGAATTATATTTTTTTATAATAATCTTAAACATTTCTCGTTTTTATTATTTATAGCTTAACCGGGAAAAATCCAAAAAGCAATAAATCATAAAATAAATTTCATAAGCGCTACTGCGTTTTGAAACCGAAATGCGGAACTAAGTTTAGAAAAACTACTAAAATACTATCCTCACAAACAAGATTAAAAATTCAGGGTTAAGTTAGAAAAAAAATATCGCTACTCATTTGGCGGGTTTCCACAAATAAAACAAGAAATTATTCCAGTAAATCCGTGTATTTCCTTAAGGTATTTCAATAACAACTCGCCAACGGCACCGAAATCCAAAGTATACCAAAATAATGGTGTAACGGTGTAAAACGAAATCACGATTGCAGCATTAAGCCCTGTTCGGAGATGCAGGTTCGGAGATGCAGTTTTATAAACGAGGGTTTTAACCCATACAGTTATATAATGATCGATAACTGTGGGACATTATTTACTTTTGAATCATTTTAAATATATTTTAGACCGAACCCAGGGTTCTAAAATACTCTTAATCTCCCTGCGCGCAAAAGCCGGATCCCCCCCATTTTCTCCATTTTGACTGGTGACTTTTTTTAGCATCTAGGCAAAAGGCAATGATTGAATAAATCAATTATTTACTTTATATTATAACATCAAAATAAAATTATTCTATTTTAGGCATTGTTTTGTTATTTATTTAAAATTTTCATTTTTTCTTATTGTAACACTGAAACTCCCGTTTTGTGCAATATTGCCTGACAGTAACTGTCAAATGAATTTATAGGTTAAATATTTTTAAAAGATGATTATTATTATTATTATGTCAGAAAACTAAAGAAATAACCATAAACATCTGGAAAACACAAATGAAGAAGGTGCAAAATGTACAGAAAATTGATTTTTGTTACAATAGCTGTGTGCAAATTAGTTGGGACTAGTATGTTTTGAACTGCTCCGTGTAGAAAATCCTATAATTCAAGTTTATTCAGTTCGTTCCACGCAAAATTTATACATAAGTTATTATCGGCAGTGTCTCTTCTTTTCATTTCATGAATGGTTGTCTGTGTGGGACGAGAGAGTTGTATTGAACGTGTTCGGTTTTTTTTTCAGTCTCGCCTATCGCGCGGCTATCCGCGTCGGTTGGGCAGGTAATGGTCGTTTGGAAATATCAAATCAGTTTTCAATCACGTAGAAAAAGGCAGCGTTCGGTGTGTTGTGGTAAATGGCGGCGCATCGTATCGTTTTTCAATCAATCTTGCGGCGTAAGTGGGAACGTTATTTGAAGTGTTTGTATAAACGGCGCGCATCGATACTCACTGATGTCTGCAAAGCTATCGGCACACATGAGTTGTATAGTTAATAGTGTATAATTAATTTTAGTTCACAGTTAGTTAGCAAATGGCTATTGGAATTGGCACGTTGTGGAACAGAATAGGAACTTACAAATATATTTTAATTTGTTTAAAATATTATGTTATCTGCGAAGTTATCACATAGAACTATTATTTATTTTTATTATTTCAGTATTACGTCCAAGAAACAACTTATATCGTATTTGTAATGAGATATTAGCAAAAAATTGATGCAAAACATACTGTTATTAACGTTTGACAAAGTCGCCTAATTAGGCCTGGGCCTGTTCTAAGGCAGACTTTTTAATGTTTAGATATTAAGTCTGAAACTGTCATCTTAAACTATAGGTTAGTAATTATTCTTAAATATACAAATAAACGTAGTCTTATTTTTAGTTTATCAAATATTTTTAATTTAATTTTTGAAATCGAAACATTAAAATCACGCAAACTTTAAAATCTGAATAGAAAA
>JAOPUG010000276.1:26229640-26247510 GCA_027564375.1 Micropterix facetella | reverse complement strand
TTTTTAATTTTATTTTTTAATATTTTTTATTTATCCTTATTATTTTGGTTTGGCTATTTGTTTTTTTGACGCTACCTTTTTTTATCACCCCCCCCCCCGCTATGGAAATATAAAATATGAATTTCCTTGGTAATTTAAAAGTATCCATATTAGCAGCCTTATTGATTGGATACATTTAGCATATATTTATTAAAACTATAATTATAATAATCTAACTCGGAAGAATACTTTAGTAAAATTTTCATGTGATATTTTTCGTAATTAACACGAATAAATCAATACTAGGAATAAATTCGATTCTCGGCTGGGTTGCCATTTTCGTTGGGATAAAAATAACGGAATGGCATTTTAATTCTGTCGACTGAATGCAATAACAACACAAACACACTTTACATATACACATATATAGAAACACTTCATAGTAGGGATGTTTGTAAAAGATTGTTATATGATAAAAATCCCGCCCATTTTAAAAATTTTCAATAAGGAGTAGAAACAAACAAACAAACAAACGTTGCTAGAGAATTACATACCAAGGAGGTTACCGAATATAGTTTATTAAGCGGGCATATAGGTGGCGTCATGCCGTCTTTCTTCGACGGTCAATATTTTTCTTGTTTCATAATTAATTTTTTTTTTTTAATTCTGTATAATTTTATTTCATTTATTTTAATGTAGTAGATGGGGACAGAGGCCACATCCAATCCCACGGGCAGTTTTAACGCCTTGCATCATTTTTCTACCCGGGCTTTAAATACACTGTTGCCCAATCCACACTGGAATCATTTATTACATGTATTCAAATACATGATCATAAGTCATAGAATTTGGAAACCAAATTTTAACATTTTGAAACGAAGAAAACATTAATATTAATATACTATATAAAATAAGAGAGAGGGAGAGAGAGAGCGAGAGAGAGAGAGAGAGAGGTAGTAAATTAGTAAAAGTATTAAATATCCGCTGTGAAAATAGGGCCCATATGGTTTTTTTGTAGAAAAACATAGTCTATGTTGCTAAATTACCTTCTCAGAAGAATTACAATTACCTCTCTTTAATATTATCTCCGATTTGGCGATATGATAAAGCGCAACGCATCTATATTTTTATTATGAAAAATACCGTTACTGATCTGTATCGCGACATCAACTCCTTAACTCAGATATTAAATGATCACTGTACTAGCTAATGGAGAGACCCTGTCATTATTTGTATGAGCTCCTCCAGAGTCCAGATTACTCCGCGCCATATTTAAGAGGTTTTAATCTCTGAAAACTTCTTCATTATGTACGTCAACAGCGAAGGGGTATTGCTGTTGTTGGTATGGCTGGTTGAAATAGGGGGAAAATTTTATTTGTCTAACGTTTCTATGTTTGACTGCTTTTCGTGTATAGTTATTATATGAAGTACAAGAGTTATTATATGAAGTACCGAAATACGACCGCTATAGAGCGGTCGTTTGACATATTATATATGACGAAAACGGGGGTTAAGTCACGAGGCGGATCACGTCAATGATAACTTTAGGAAAATCAATACGGAACCTATTATAACACTCTGTGAACACATATTGGATAGCTAGGACCAAATTATTTGATGCAATTTCAATAGTTTCAAAATCTTATTGTGCTGTCCTAATAATGATTTTACTTTTCTCGCGTGATCCGGGAAGCCAACGAAGTGTAAGCACTCCGAACTACAATAGAGACGAATGTTTAAAACTGCCTGTTACGTGGAACCCCTTTCTCAAAATGCCATCAGTGCCCATCGCCAAGTGCAAAGACACGAACTAGAAACAATGAGGGTTGTGTGTACGGCGAAGTTTCAAAATGCACGCCCCTTCCTCTCCCTCCTCTGTATAACTGCGTAGTAACAGCAGCAGAGCAAAACAGTCCGACCAGCTTAGATAACATTCAGATCCGCGTTCCCCAGAGGAATTCGAGAAACAATAATACATTTGCCAACGTCTTGCATTCTAATAATGTCTCATACAATAAAATAAACTTATAAGTAGGGTATATCGCGCCTTCGATAAAAACTGCAATAGTAATGATATGTTTAATGATACATTTTTGGTATATTTGAATGATTTCTGCAAGCTCTCGTCGATAGGAAAGGTTGTCAGTTTTGCCGACGATACCGTTTTATTGGTCTGTTGAAACTGAATTAGTACTGATAAACACAAGCGTGTTTGGATATAAACCTATTATTGACCTTAAATATTATTAAAACGAAATTTATGATTTTTAGCAAGACAATCACGGACCAACCAATTTGAATTTTAACTATAAAGCATCACTCGTGCATCGAAATTAAAGATTGCAATTGTGCGAATGTAGATAGGATGTCCTCCATTAAGTACTTGGGTGTGATGTTAGACAGCAGACTGCGCTGGGAGAATCATCTAACAAATGTTGCGAAAGGACTGAGAAAACTTATCAATGTCTTCAGGAGTTTGAGGAATATCTTAGATCTCATTATGCTAAAAGGTGTATAGTATACAGCTTGCGAGTCGGTTATTCGATATGGCACCGTAACTTTGGGATGTGCTGCGAAAACTAAGCGCAAAAGGCGATACTGAGGGCTATCAATAAAAAACTGCAAACGTATTCTTCTGATGTCCTTTTCCAACAGTATATGGTGTGAGAAAACTATATATGCTGGCACTTAATTCTTACTTATTTCCGAAAGGATTCGACAGCATTTAGAAATTCAAAAACGTCAGTGGCCCATTTTTTTTTGTATATTGCCAAGTATTTTTGAGCTAGCAATGGGCTCCCAATCTAATTGATCCATTACCATATTAGTCGATTCATCGATAAGCGTCGATCAATAAGCAGCCCCAAGCGACTCGCGACTGTTAAATCGATCCTTAAGCCGCGCTCGCATTAACGACCAAATAAATATCGGCACAAAGCCCAAAATTGCAATAAATCGCCAGCATTTACGAGCTAACAACGTCTCATTTCTCGTATTTCATTCTTGAATTCTCCACTTTAGAAGTACCCTCATTACACACTCTCTCGTTTGATCCCGCGTCGTTAGCTAAAGCCTGCCACGGCAATAAATGTAGCTAATTATTGTGGAGCTTAATTGGCTGGTATTCGCCCTGCTGCCAGCCATACAACCCGGCCAGGCAAGAAGAAAATCGTGCCTTATTTCTTATTGCCGCAATGACCATTGTTATTAATGCCATTAGTGCGATACTTGAGATATACAACGCTTTGGTTAAGGCTTTTATATCATAATATCGATGCCGCATGATACTACCGCTTCCTGTAGTATAATGCGGGGCCACTTTTGATTTTTACTAATTTTGTTTGCCACAGTTTTATTTAACTTTTAACAGTTTATAAAAAGAAGGAGTCTGTCTCTCACTTAGTGTCGATTTTTACTACTCGTTTTTAATGTTCATAGTTTTACTTCATTTAAATTATGACGAACAGACCACCAATTCGACCACCTAAGCTTATATAATCGTGCATTAGATCATGTTATTGTGTCGATTTTTGGCCATTTATAGTTTTACCGTTATTTCTTATAACCGCTTGTGTTAAATAATTACAGATAAAACAATATGTAAAATAAATATATAAACAAACATAAACAAATATAAATCTCGAGTAGCGAGCAAATTTTATAAACTGGTAAAAATGAATAAAACGAAGGGAAGTAATTAAATGGTATTTAAATGAATACAAACTATGGGAATTAAAAATTACAAAGTAGAAATCAACAAAATGATAAATTAAGATGTCAAAAGGGAAGCCTCATCGGTTTTAGTAAAAGAAAATGGCAATTATTCGATAAGATAAGGTAGAATTATAAAAGCAAAGCACTGGTCACATACAAAACTATCACTTTAACACAGACAACAATACTCTAAATGTAACGCAACGAGTAAAGTACCTAAAAGTGCTTTTGTTGTAAACAAAATGCGGCTAGCACTTACCATAGATCAGATGAATCCAGATCCAGAGCAGATGAATGAATGCGCAAACGAGCTATTGATATATGACTGATCAACACGTGGCTATTCGTCAAACGAGTCACTGATGTGAACTGAAATTTATTTTAATAACATGGAAAACACGAACAACAAAGCATAATAGGTAATGGCCATTAACGGTGCCGTAGGTAATTGAGGAATATATCCGCTTTCCCAATTTCAAAAGATTAATGTTATGCGGTCCTAACTGGTCGAGGACGATACCTATTGTATAAGGTTTAATTCGACTTTATAACGATTCAAACTGTTTCTTTTTTTCCGGGGCAACTATTCAATTATTCCTTAGAAACTGAAATGAACGGAACAGTTTGCATTTGTCTGGTCATTTTATTGTTTCGTAATGACAACTACGCCAGCTTAAACTTCGTCGACTATAAGTAGTTCCATGTTCTACAAGATCCACGACTGTGGTTAGCTAAAACTCAGAATAGAATGTTCGTCTAAATCCTTCTAAAAATAACACAATCAACTAGAATTGCCATAGTAGCACGATTACAACTTAGCATAATTGCTATTACTCTCATCTTCCCACCTGCCTGCATATCTTGATAGCGATACGTGTGTCGTAAAACTGATACGACTTGTGGAAGTCGTTTAGTCGACCAAATAAGAGCGTTTTCACATTATCGACTTGTGGAATCGCTTTGAGCATCGGCCGCACAACGGATGTACCTACCTACTCATACGTACAACGCAATACATTTCTCATCTCCCACAAACGTATTTTATGGACTAATAATCGTCAAGAGTCAATCGCTCATACTTGCCGTTACACTGATTATTTGCTGTGGGCATGTTTTAATTACCCGTTCATACATGTCACGTCAATATAGCGAATATAGAGAAAGTTGTGGTAGCTTTTGTAGTAGAGCAAATCGCCCGGTGGAGGTCGGTAATTTGTAAAGCTGCCATGAGTATCTCTGTTTTCCAGTTTTCGTGTCCAACTTGTTCATTATTTCTTCTTCTTCAGATTATGTTCTCTCCGCTGCTAAGGTTGGCGTCCATTCTAGTTATTTGTATCATGCAGCCAGTGGCGAGCACGGCATAAATGCATATAGGTACTGCCTACCCAGTCGCAAAACCTTGCTATATGACATTTCCAAACATTTTTATTATGATTGCATACAATTTGCGCGCTCGCTCATTCGCAGTCTCATACTGTCATAACGGGCACCCTCGGGATAAGCCACATAAGAGAAGAAGAAAATGGTGGACATGTGTCGCGACTTGCATCGACTCGTTGCGGCAAAAGCAGTTAATAAATGCCTGGTTAAGATTATACATATATTTTACGTCACGCATACCCTTTCATCATTTGTTCTTGCATATCCGTGGCATACTCACTCGCATGGTCCGTGGCATACTCACGTCATCGGGCCCAATGGAGTGATTTTCAAGCACGTTTTTATATGCAGCTAATAGTGATCGACGCCGCCACCCACGCCGCGCCCTTTAAAAATGAAACGGTAGAAGGCACTACAATTTATTTTTTAAATGTCATTTCCTCATTCCATGTTATGGTCCCGTTGGGTCTTAACGGTTCCATGCAGCTTGAGCCTGATGGCCGCGTTTAAGTTATCTTTTGGTCGGCCCAACTGACGGTTCCATGCCTACTTAACCTGGTGAAGCCGAAGTGCGGATCTGTGGGAAAACCTCGGGCAGACCTGGGCGGCTGATGCACCAGTCGGCTTGCTGGGCAAGCTGTTCAATCGGAAAATAACCAGGGAAGTCTGGAAACGTACGATTCCTATGACAGCGGGGCTGGGTATTGACCTGATATGACATATACTTAGAAACGATCCATTGGCCACCCGATCCAGTGTGAGAGTTATGAGCAAAGGGTGCCTCGGAACCACCATAAATTCAAGTTACGAATTGTCACTTACATCAGGTAGAGACCGCGCAAGCGACCTCGAATCCGTAACCAGACTGGAGGATGGAGAAATCAGTCCAAATCTGGTTAGTCAGGGGGTGAGGTTGCTTTTTGGGTGGCATTTCCCAGTGTCTCGTCTTAAGGCGTTGGACTCTGACGGACTTGTTGGCGTAGTTGAATGGTGGAATGTTCCTGTCTGCAAGTCTTTGGGCTCATTTCTAGGTGACAAGACGACAACAGTCATTATAACATCCTGGGTTGGCGGATACGCCCGTAGCACTAACAACTGAACCACTCAACTGTGGTTCCGTTGTTTAAATTTTGAACAAAGATGTTTTTGTTTATTTTAGTCTTTACTAATTTCGTTTCTATTCTCAATGATCGTTGAAAATGAAAAAAAAGTGTAAAATATCTGTAGACAGTATTAATACACATACACTGCTAAATTTGAATTAAATAAAACATAAAATCCCCCCCCCCCTCCGCTCCTCTATAGTTTTATATGTATTTATATATTTATTATGAACTGTTAAGAAATTCAGAAAAATCATCAAATAACTGTTATTTAACAATCCTAATCATAAAAAAAACATCCTCTCCCACATCCTCCCTTACCTCCCAGCTTGAAAGTTGAACGCAGCCTGCTGTATGAAATAAAGATCGTATAATCTTCCCATACCATTGACGTAAATCGGCAATCCAGGCCATGCGTCTTCATCCTTGATGCCTACTACTATTGATTTTGTCTTGAGTGATAAGTTGCTGTAGGCCATAATTTTCGTTCCACATTATGAGGCTTTTTTAAAAATATGAAAACTCGAGTTTTCATGTTTTTAACATATTTATTAGCACTGTTTCGTTTGAAGCCTTTCAAGCACAGCGTCGTTTCGAAATCGATTACCAGCAACATCAAAAAAAAATCCTATTTTAAAAATAATCTATTCACCTCCTCCCCTCCACTTTCCTTGTGTCGGACATAAATGACCCAAAAATTGCGATTATCAGAGCCGATAAAAAACAGATAAATCGTAGAGAATAAAAGAGTGTTGAAAAATCGAATGCAAGTAAATTGTCGCACTTACTATATAGCTAATACTATACTATATAGCTTTTATGTCGCTTCATCAATACGAAATTTCTGAATGTATATATATGATACCATGTATTAACCAGATTTTGTGTATTAACGATTTATTAATTAAAGTTTGTTTAAAATTAACACCCAAAGCCTTACACATACGATGAAAAACAAACTGGTGTGTTTCTTCTGTGGCACGATACGTCTTTTATCTTACGATAAAAGGACTTGCTGCCATCCTGCTCTTAAACACAAGCGTTGATATTAGCGATGCAAAAGTTGTACTAATGAAAATACAATTTCAAACATCGATCAGTTGTCGACTAATCGTGCGAGCGAATAATTTCGCCAGTTAGGTGACATCTACTATGCTTTTTAATGTTGAAATGGTCGATCGTACTAGCAAGAGAGCGTACGGCTGCGAACATTCGTACGTTTACCAGTTGACGCAGCCTTATCAACTCTTATTCGATAAGACTGTCCGCATAGATCTTGTTTACCTTTTTGACGTGAAACGTCTTTATAATCAGACCTAAACATACGGGTACCTGGATAGAAATTTGCATGAAGACGAAAACGTATACATAATTTTGCCTTATTAACTCCTAAACTGCTTATACACAAGCGTGGTGTCGTTTCTAAGCATGCACATATATGTAGTTCTTGATACAATATGACTTGACGTCTCTGGTGTAAAGCCCTGGGTGGAGCCATAAGCTATGTTCCGGGTTGCGTCCTAGGTGACGAAATTATACGACCGATCCACGTTACGACTTTTATTTCAGCTTCGACGCCTTATACTAGGTTACAAGGTATTACGGTGTAATTGATCTAAAGTGATCAGCGAGTGTATATCTGTGAGTGAGGGCATACTCGCAAAGACCGCCGATTTATACGGTTTTGAACAAAGAAAGGGGTTGATAACATTAATTGGCGTGTGATCATTGATTCATTAATGAAATATAATTATACTTGATAACCGCAATTGATATAATTGAATATTATTAAAAAATGGGATGACTCGATCTGAAACAAAGGATTTCTCCGAATCAAAGAAGTCATCGTCCGCTTACTTAATAGTACATTGAATCGTGCGTAAATTAATAATAAATATGATTTATTAATTTAAGATAAAATATAAAAAACTTAGGCTTATTTTATCTCATTGTCCGCTGCGTGATACCGATATCAATTCAATTATACATAAAAAAATATGGTGAAAATCTATGGGATATTACACTAGCAAAGGGGAAGGGGGAGCGCAGCGATAATTGATCGAAACCGGTTCTTCCCGTTCAGTGTAACTCATGACCCAGATATGATATTGCGGTGATTCGGGTGTCTGTGTATAAAGTCTGACAAGGTCGATTGACTTAAGTTATAATAACTGTACTTTGAATCATATTTCTTAGTATCATACTTAAAATAAATGTGTAAAATTCTTAAAAAGTCAAAATATCAGCCGCGGCCTACGTAAGAACCATATGGAAAAAGGAATTTCAGAATTTTGTTTTAAAGAGTAGTATTTGGGCCACACATTGGTATCCCGATGTTCGGGGCCAAGCGAGCGAGACGGGTTTGGGCGCGGTAGACGGCGCGGCGGCGGCGCGGGCGTCTCTACCCGCTGTCCCGGGGTCGTCGAGAAATCCGTCCAAATCTGGTAAATAGAAGGGGAGTGGCCCCACTGGCTCTCTCTTGTGCCGAGGGGCCTAAGCCTGGCTTGCGAGATCTGGTGCCCTCGTTGTTTCGGGAAGACTTCTAACGGGCCGTGCTGAAACTGGTTGATTGTCTCCGTCTGAAACCGTTACAACATTCTAGAATGGCGGCTATGCCCGTGATAATTGACAATCGCCAACTGTCTCCGAGCCGATGGACTTAGGAAACAGGCAACACCAATACATCTGCGGAAGACGTCTCCAAACCGATGAACATAGAATTCAGAGAAGTTGATGCGATGTTGGACCATTGGTGTGTCAGACAAACGCATCGAAGCAGTGTTCTGCTGTATTTCAATTTTATTAGTGTTTGTGTAAAAAATGATTTTAGCGACTTTCTGTAGACGTTTCACGTTAACGTGTCACGTTTCGGGCGAAGCGCCCAAGACCTAAATATCATTCTTTTACCTGTTGATCACAAACTACTGATAACTCACATTATGCTGGCTCTACCTTTTATTTTCTTTAAAATAATATTATTTTAATATCAATGAAACGATATATTATTCATGATTATACGAACGTACATGTAGGTTACGTGACGTTCTATCGTAATAAACGAAGGGCTTCATCCGACAAGATCAGTATCATATTTTGTATTTTCAGTGACGCATATCTTGTTGCTTTTCCTGCTTTTACTGAGATATACTTAACACTTTTTTCTCTCAGTAGTGTATGAATGACAAATATTGCTAATCTTGAGGGCGAAGGAAGAGAATAATAAAATTTTTGAATGAATGATATCATTATTCAGATTTTCTTCCTGCCTTTGCTGCTGTTCTACTTTCTTAGGCCAGCGAAGCTGAACTAATCGCACCACACACACGCCTCTTTAGAAAACCAACGTATACCTAACTAACCACGACTCTGTCAATTTCCTGTGTTACAAGCAAAGCAGCAGCGCCGTAAACAAAATGCCTGATAACTCGAGGCGGCAGAGTAATTTTCGAGAGTGCTTTCAGTGCACAACATCAGAATTATTTAAGGCGGAAGCCTCAGAATTAAAATGCGACGCGAATATAGGAAACTCGAAGTGAATTCGGAGTACGATAGAGTCAGAGGAGATGGAATATTTTAAAACGAGCATGAGAGGCTGCGTTAGAAATCTAGATTTATCCGCACTCAGTAAGGTTTAAAAGGCAGAAAAAAATGGCGCCCAGTATGTCCCGTGGACAGAAATATTAACTATATCATGACGGAAGAATAATTGTATGAAATATGTGTGGAATAGGTGATATTTAACGCAACGGCAATATTACAAAACAGCGTTTCCCATATGGTGAGTCGCGACCCGGAACCGGGCCACAGACATAAAATACCGGGTCGCAACATTGTCTCCTTGTTGTTTAAAGCAATCATACTCGTAAATAGTCCAGTGGCGTGGCACGTCGTTCGGTCGGGGGCGAGAGAGACGCGATGTTTTCGTCAGTGCTAACACCGCTGTACTGACGAATAATCGTCGTGAGTAAGTCTATGGGTCTTGTGTGACCTGTGACGTCTACCGCTAGGCAATTGCCCTTTAACGGTGCTTCATGTAAGCCGGGCCCATTATCCCGGCTTTCTGGTTGTCGTCGCAGGGCTGAGCGCCCTGCGGCAGGTATCCGATAAAACTAGTAAAGTAGTGTGTGTATTTCAGTGGTGATTAGTATTATCTACGCCACAACAAACCCTAGGTCACGAAGGGGA
Source organism: Micropterix facetella (assembly GCA_027564375.1). Lineage (NCBI taxonomy): Eukaryota > Metazoa > Arthropoda > Insecta > Lepidoptera > Micropterigidae > Micropterix > Micropterix facetella. Next base: position 26,237,149 of record JAOPUG010000276.1, on the reverse strand, counting down.
AGCATAAAAATAACCGGGCCAGGGCAAAAATAGTTTGGGAAATGCTGTTCCAAAAGAAGAGTTCCAGAAATGTTACCAACAGTGACAAAAGCGTTAGAGTAAGTGTGTGCATGCAGATGGGAACGACTTTGAAGGAGATTACATTACAGCCGACTAAAACTTATTTTTTTTTATCACAGTACCAGTCTCTTACTTTATTGCCGCCTATCGTATTTACAGATTATAATCCATCACAAAATCGATTCTTCACGTTACACCCCGAGCGCGCTGTCACAAAAAACCTGAGCGACCTTCGCGGTCTGTCGGTTCGATCGCAACAAAACTACAACGACCGCCGCCGCTACGCGGTCAGCGCAGGAGACGCGACTTGGCAGCGTAATAACTTTTGAATCGCGGCTTTTTAATAGACGCAGCAGCGGATATTGCCTTCGAAAGAGAGACGGCAAATTGAGGCGGCTCAAGCCATTTGTGGTCACAGAGAAAAAGAAACGAGAAAGAGGCGCAGTCGTTAGAAATCGATCGGGTGAAAAGGGTGTATAAAAAAAGCTCAATAGTTAGATCGAGGTTCTTCTTCTCGGATCATATTGGTTTATGAAGACCGCTGAACTGCTTTGGATATGATTGTGCTACATTACATCGTCAATAGGGCCCTGGATAGCCCATACCTAGTTTCAAGCGTCGCTCTGAAGGTGCCGCCCGTTCTATGCAGTTATTTGAACCCTCGAGACGACATTCTAATTGCACACGCAATTCAATGCTTAATCGATTGCCACGTACATATAATAATAAATTCACAGAACATGACATTTATAGCAGTAATATAATTAATTTCGAATTAGCAGTTCCATCCGTCCTTGCAACAGCAATGAAAACTGTAACTGAAGCTAATTATTAAATAATATAGACTTATGAATAAAAACTTTACAACTTTCGCGGATATTTGTTATTTTTTAATTAAGGGCATTTTTTTTAAATTTTGAAATATGACATTGTGTAACTTTTTTTAATGTGTTTTGTTTTCTTATACTATTATAATATTATTTTTTTTATCGCTATTCATTTATCTAAATAGTTATACATTTATATTTATACTTCGTCTATATATTATCGGCGTTAGAATATTGCTATTAACAATACAATATTACTAACATATATAATAATAGTTTAATACAATATGTACCTTAAATAATAACATTAAAACCAAACACAAGTGTGTCGAATTATTTCTTATGGTGTAAGTTATAATCGGCATAAGAACATGTTTTTTTTTCAAGTATTTTGTATAAGTTCATGCTGTTACTTTACCTTAATAAATAAATATATAAATGGCCACCCAGTCTCGGGTGGTAGCCGAGTAAAGGACGCCTCAGACCCGCGATAAATTCAGTACGAATTGACGCTTTCATAAGGTAGAATATGCGCAAGCGACCTTGAACCTGTGACCAGACGACTGGCCGGAGAAATCTGACCAAATCTAAGAGTTAGAGAGTGTGGCTAGCCCGCTGAGTAGCTTTGCTAAGTGCCTCGCTATTAAAGCAATTAGTCTCTAACGGGCAGCGGCGGAGCTGGATTTGTGGAACGTATTGTCCTCAAGTCCTTGCGTTCGTCTCGGGGTGATAAGATGATAAATTTCGTTATACCATCCCGGGGCGGGGAGTTGTCCGTAGTATGAGACACATAAACTGGCTCTTATCTTCTCTGTGTTACTACTGCGAAATAAATAACGCCGTCTTTTAAATGCATGTATAGATACTGTTCTATTTGTGAACGTTACAAGTCTGTTTACTTGGAAATTTTACTTTTACAATATTTCTATTCTGTTTCTGTTTTGTTCTATTTCTGTTCTGGTTCTTACGGACTGTCATTTCGCTCATCAGCTCATTTTACAACTCTCGCAATGATTCGCTGCTCTATAGCGCCTATAATACAGTTATTAGAATACTATTTTCTCGTTATTTGGCTCTGGACAGCCACAGTCCGCCATATAAACCTATGCGGAACAAGTCCGCAGCGCCAAATCCAATAATTGGATCCGCATTACACAGGCAAATCTACGCACCCCCTCGCAAACCCGGTAAGCGGGGCTGAAGGGTTGGGATTCGGTGTTAATCTCACTTGATAATATCTATGCAAATCATTTCAATATTTTGGCGGTTTCGTTCCGCGTGAGCCGAGAGCGGCCGCGACCGCGTTGACAGGTGATGGGGGCCCGAGATCGGGACATTCCCGCCTCAGTTTGCTCGCTCCCATAAAATACATTATTCATCCGGACCATGTTTGCGTTCAGATCGACTGCCGCTCCAGCGCCAAGTTCACGCCAGGGATACTTTGCCTTTTAAATTCACACTTCATGAGTCCTGTGAAATCTATGCGGGATTGTACAGGTCGATATATCGTTGTGGTTGGAATATTATGGAATTCGAAATGGAGATATTATGCTATAATACTCGAAAAGGCCTAGAATTTGTCGCGAGGTTATTAGCGGTGCGAGTGAGTATACTTAGGCCTTACTGAAAGTTTCTGGATACTGATAAAGTAAAACAATTATAATGTTTTTATTGTATTTACTATTTTTCAACGTATTCTCCCTTACATTATTTATGCATTTTTCATTCTTTGAAACCATTGGAAAAAGCAGTTGGCCCAGTCTTCTTTAGAGGTCTCCTCAATGGCTACTCGAAACGTTATCTCCGCCGCTTCTGGGGTAGTGAACCGTATACTTCGAAGTCTATCCTTAATTTTTGGAAATAAAAAGAAATAGCAAGGTGTTATTTCCGGGCTGTATGGAGGATGCGTCCACAGTTCCATGTTTGAGGTATTTAAAAACGCCGTTACCACCTTGGCGGAGTGGGCAGATGCATTGTCGTGATGGAGGACTACTCTGCTGGGAGGACTCTTTTCACACTGTTTCTAAAATATTGGACAAGGAAATGTTAACTTACTAATCTGCAGTGACTGATTTTTTGTTTTCAAGTGAAATTGTCGTGTAATGTGTAGTCTTGCTTAAAAAAAGAAGCAACTATAATTTTACCAATGGTTCGACGTTTATTGAATTGATTGATTATTTCTTTTAGGTTCGTAACAGTACACCTAGCTTTCGTATCCTGTTACGATATCATATACTGCTAATGATTGCCCTCTGCCGTATTTTTGTTATCATTTTATCACACCACTCCTACACGCTGTCGGTTTTGAACTTCCATAAACTGATAGGGTATCCATCTCGAGCTTCCAAACTTTCTAGCGTACGTGCAAAATATTTTACACTTGGCTCATGCCAATGTTCAATGGTGTACGAATTTGCTGACATGTATTTTTTTTATCCGATTGAATTAGTTGTCGTACAGCATTATTGTTAATTTCTGTTACCTCTGTCGCCAACCAGTCTTCACGTGAATCATCTTAGAGATGAATACGACTACGTTTAAATTCATTATACTAGAAGTACACAAAGCTACGAGATGTGGCTTTATCCCCAAATGCTAAGTGAATTCTTCGGCTACATTTTTGTTAACAAACCACAGTAAAAATCGAAAAGTATCATACACCGAAAATTTTCTCGATTAAATCCATCGTTAGTTGAACACGCAATTTTCAGGATGGCGCCACAAAGAAAAAACAAATGACAAATGTAAAAAATAAAATGTATTCTGCAGCCTAAGTGTTCTAGTTTCAAAAATAGGAAATACTTTTTCAATATCTTTAACGCAAGTGGCCAGTTCCAGAAACTTTCAGTATAGCCCACGTATCGCCCGATGGATTTATCCCGGATGTGTGCGCAAAACTTTGTGCAGGTAGCGATAGCGGCGATTGACTCATGAAGAGCGAGCGAGCATCGAGCGTCCGCATAAAACTCGGGCAGTTGACCACCTCAAGACTGCCAGATGACTGGCACAATTTTTAGTTACAATACTGCTAAAAAACGATAAAATGTACATTTCTTAAAAATCCTAAAAGTTTCTGCGAATGCTGTCATTCAATTGCGGCCTTAAAATGAGCTATTTAACTGGCTACGAGGAATGAATGGCTAATTTCAAATTTGTAAGACTGGAAAAAAGCTACCAGGTGGCAGACTTAGTATTCCTACACAACAGTTTAAACTACAAAGATGATGCCTATTGTTTTGAGAAAATATATGTTAATGTCAGAATTAGAAATCGTCTAAACCAGCCTTATATAAAACTCCTTTAGGTTTTGTCACACGTACAACTAATGTTATCATTATAATCGTATCGATATTTTTCATGTTTATCCTTCTTAAAATCAACATTTTTAACATATATTTTCACTTTCTTTATTTATATTATATATTTTTTTAAAATTAAATTTTACTGTAATTGTTATTTGCCTTTAAATTGTTATTTTATTGTTAAATTAATTGTGTACACTTATAAAAAGGTTGTTGTTGGAGTCGTGTAAGTCATGTAATGTATTATCAATATTTCGTTTCATTGCCAATTAATGTAATATCATTTAAAATTAGGTGCTATACACTCTTCTGATTCGCCGTTCTATATGCATGTGGTTAGCTGAGATCTTCAATGGTAAAAGCACTTGTTCATTCCATATGACTGCAATGGGGAATATTGTAGTCTTGTACCCTTGGATAGTGTTTGCCTATAATGGAAAAAAATATCATTTACTTTGACATGAACAGAACTCTAAATACATGGAATAATATTTATTTTTATTTTATTTATTTGCAACAGTCGGCAACTTTACAGATTACAACTAATTTTTTGACTAAATACAAATTATAAAGATCTTAATTTAATAACACAAACGATATTATAATGAAGATTTTCAGCCCATAGTAATAATATTACTATATCCATAAATTTACTAGGATTTGCTGTAAACTGAATGTCTTGGTCTCGTCTTCAAGATCTTGAGTAATATCGTTGGTCCCAAAACGCTAAAAACGGTATATTATACCCTTTGTCTATCGATATTTACCTATGGAATTATAGGGTAGGGTAGTTGTCCGAAATCGGCACTAGAGCCGCTAAACTAGCGTCTAAAAATCGTAGCCATAAAAAAATCACACATCCGACATAGAGGTTATTCGAGGAGGATAATTTTGTAGGTGTTAGGCAATTATATATTAAAGCAGCAATTATCACAACAAAATTGCAACACCAAAAGAGTCGTTGGATAAAACCTTGATGTACCATGGGCAAGTACCGCCATTGGCAGAGGATATATGTACAATTTAGCTGCGGTGTCAATTTTTAATACAATTTCGAAGGAAATCGAGAGAGAACTTCAAAAAGGTAATTTCCAAATGGATTTTGCAACAAACTAGAGAAATCATGCATAGAATACTTGATGTGATTGCTTAAATGACTTGTTTTACTATTTAATAATAATCATAATAAACGTTTTATTTGCAAATAATAATAAAAGAAAAAACATAAACTTACAGAACATATAATGAAACAAAATCATGTACCTTAAAACCATTAAAAAGAGAACTCTATTAATTATTATTAAAAACAACTGCATGATCTCACTACAAGTACTGCAAATAAGGTGAATCCTAAGACAAAAAGCCTGATATTAAGGAGACACCTTATCGATAATATGGAGAGAAAAAAGTAAAAAATTGATAATATAAGATTAATTACGTAATATACAAATAAATAGATACCAGAATAAAGAATGGCGGAGTACATTAATACCTGTCTTAAATGATTTTTTAAAAGCTGTTAAATATAATGTTCGTAAATACGCGCCCCTCCCGCTCCGTACATTAGCTGAACAGTAAACGATACTTCCCTGGAAGCTAGACTTTCCATGCTTGGAAACGATGGTAAGATGACTACGCACTCTTGTAAAATATGAATGCGCATCAGCAGGCCACCACATCCTAGAGTAACATACCTAGGTTCTTTGAATCCAACTATCTTCAAAACGTAAGAGGCTAGATGAGTGTTTCTCCGCTGCCTCCTATTTAGTAAAGATACTCGCTTGAGAAATGAGGAGACATGATATCGAGGAGCTATAGTGAAACAAAATCTAGCACGGGCGTTTTGAAGTCTTTGCAGTCTCTGCTCAGTTTTCTTATACAGACATACAATCGCCATAGTCCAATAACGAGATGATTCATGCATTAATTGCTGGGATTCGGACCCTGACGATCAGAGAGTTCCTAATTCTGTATAATGCCCTGAGTCGATGGATAATCAATTACCTATTTATAATCAATATATTCATTATACATAATAATATACTATTAAAAAACCTATATATAATATTACAAAATTATGACTTTATTTTTAATGTTTTTTAATAATTATTTATTATTAGTTTAATTAATTTTTTTAATAGGTATTTGATTATCATCATTTTAGTATACTGTTGCACACTACACTGAATGTATCAAGCATCTGCCCTAGAACAAGCATATGTTTAGTTGGGCGGCATAGGCCGAAACACGTTTTTCAACATGTCACATGTTTTTATTTCTTTCTATAAGTCGCTTTAGAAATGTAACCATGTATAATGTTTAAATGTGTTATAATAAAAAATAATAAAAATAATACGGAAACAAATCGAAATGCGGATCTATCGGTGTCATGGCCTGCAAGTGACGAATAGCTCGAGCAACCATCCCCACCTGGATGATTTATGTGCGAGCATGCAGTTCGATCGAGCGAGCAGTTCATGTCCCTTCGCTCGCAAGTTCTTATCCTCTAAGGTACAGACCAAATTTCCTTAGGATGTTGGGTATTTAGCTTTATCGTAATTTTTAGGATCTTCCTTCTATCATGACAGCATGTATGTAGTAGTAGGTTATAGTTGGACACATGAATCATTTTGAAGCTACAGGCTGCGTGAACAATCTCGGGCTCTCGCACACCGGCTCAAAAATGCGTTCACATATACATTACAAGTTCATCAAAAACTTCGGACGAGACAGAAAAACAAATTGCCTTGTGAAAGAATATAGCCGCTATACGGCACCTAGAATCGTGCATTGGTGCATGGTGCAATGGTGTTTAATAAATGCAATACATGTGATCTGAGCCAGTGTGCAAGGGACCGAGATTGTTGACGCGACCTGTACAATTTGCCATTTTTTGTGATTTCCATAAGTAACATGTATATACATATAATCTGGCAGTGAACTTTTAACAAGATTACTTGTAATTCAACAAAATTACTATTGGAACATCATTATTATGCCAGAATGACTGGACAACAGTCAAGGACTTTTGCATTTCCCCTCCAATGCATTGGAAAATAATACTGTATGATTGGACACCAGAGATGCTGCAATTTTATTTAATTCCTTTCAGCATACACTTTCATATCCCATTAACCTCGCTCGTTTTAGCTATTCAGAAGACAGTTCATGTGCTCTTTGTAGCAATACCCCTTGCACTGCTAGACATATTTTGGCTGGCTGCAAAGTGGCTTTAGAACAAGAACGATATACTTACCGCCATGACAAAGTCCTTGCTGTTATTCGCGAAGTAATTAGCCTCGCAGTGGCTCGTGCAAACA